>JAGFPH010004099.1:83024-114086 GCA_018207615.1 Philaenus spumarius
AAAGCAATTTAAATTTTAATCCAGGACGAAATTGTGATATTAAAAAATACCTCATTGCAAATAAATGATAGTGTAATGCATTTAGTTTACATAATTAATTATTAAAAGCAATTGAAATTTGAATCCAGGACGAAATTAATTGTGAAATTAAAAAATACCTCATTGCAAATAAATGATAGTGTATTGTGTTTAACTTGTATAACTTTCTTTGAAAGAAAGTTTAATTTGAATACTTGACAAAATAGTAACCGTAAAATAACTTTTTTTGCAAAAACAAGATAATGTACTGAGTGTAATTTTCATAATTCATTACGAAAAGCAATTTTATTTTGAATGCTGGACGAAATTGTAACCTTTAACAAACCGCATACACATACTCGCTACACTTGCAGATTACTTAGTTCATCAAGACAAAAGAATTAATTACTTTTAGTTATTGCCATTCCGAATATTGATATCAACATTTAACCGAATACTTTGATTTATTAACATAAAACGGTAAGGCACATCATTAGTATATACCCGTAGCGTTACTTTGTTTTACAGCAAAATTACCTTCTCTGTAAACTGCATGCATTCACTTATGTTAAATGCTCTCAAAGTCAAAAGGATAAGCGTATTTTTGCAACATAAAGCTGGAATTCATTATAAAATACTGAACTTTATATTAAAAAGGGAAGGCAATATGTATTTATTGCCACTGTTTAACGTATAAATCCATTGTTTGAGGTAATTAATAATCATTGAGAACTATGTTTTTAGTTCAGATGAGCAAAGTAAATGTATATCATCTAAAAATAATGATATGTTATAGTATCTCAGGGTTGAAACTTACAAACTGGTTTAATACTCTAGATTTATCAACAAAGTTGTAGCCTAAAGTAAATCTCTTGAAGTTATATCCATAGATGTAGCCTATTAAACTTATAATGATATTTAAACTAACCAAATGTATTCGCAATAATATTATTATTTCATACTGACGTATTAATAAATTACAGTATATTTATCATATGCACTATATCTGTCTCTTGCAAATTCTCTGTCCTGAAAATAGTAGTTTAAGATAAAATTCAACCCAGAATCCCTCTGCTCGAACAACATTTCAAGCAAGATAAAATTGTCGTAAATTTCCATGATATCGTCACACACTTATTACACTTAGATTTAAATTAGTATATAGAGTTATTTATCCGCATAAAGTAATCAATTGTAATGGATACATAAAATTTACATTAACGGGATCACTCATTTACAAAGGTTAGTGTTTTTTTTTTAATGTAATTAACTAGTAGTTCTGTGAACAGTAGACCTCGCTCGTTGAAATAACAAATGTGGTTTTGAGCTTAGGTTAAAAATAGTGTGCCAGTAAGGAAGTAAGCACAAGGTTTAGCCAGTGAAACATTATTTACAATTCCCGCGATTCCGGGATTTCTAGTTCTCGTTTTTATTTCTTTTCTTGAGCTTTAACTGCTAAAGATTTTCTTTTAGAGGCATTGTGTTTTATTTAGGTTAATAATGCGCAAGATAGCTAAAAATATCGCATTATAGAGGGACAACATACAATTAAATATTTACATACTTAAATAACTCAAACTTAACAATGTATCATAAGTTAACTTATTAAGTTACATATCATATTCCAATATTAGAAATAATAAAAACAAGCGATGTTAAAACGTCGTGATAGTGATCTCAACCCATGTACCAACACATCCCACGGTGTCCTACGGTCATTTTTGTATGTCCTTTATATCCGCGAGGATTCATTTGTTTCATCTCGTTTTGTAATTCAAGTCAAATACTTTTATGAAATTTACAATGATAATTTACAGGTATACAGTTCAATTCTTTGATTTATCCTCTACACTTTCTTATAATAATATGTCATTTTTGGGCAAATGATATATTCCTAAATTACTATTCAAAACAGGCCTAGTTTTGTTAGCAGTCTTGTAGTAGGAACATAAAAACTGGTGTTTTCAAAATAAGAAATTTGAAGTTGATAAATATTTTTATACAATTCTATTTAGAACTAAATTACGAAACTTTTTTACATTTATGAAAAAATTACAATAATGTTTACTACTTTTTATGTAGGCCTAAAGTTAAACATTTTTCTTTCGTTACTGAACGTGATTGTTTCTTGAGCTAATAACTTTCTTAATTTTACTTCAATAATTTTTTTACTGGCATATATGAATTCTTTAAACCTTTACCTACAAAAAAGCTATGGAAAACTTTTGAATTGGTTTAGAATAGACGTATAAAAACATGGTTGAAATAAAAAAACTTGGACGATTTTAACAAATTCAAAATTTACGGCCATTTTGTGAGCTTACCGTTAGAGATACGGAAAAAAATCAAGAATACAATTTTGTTTAAAATGTAATTTGCTTAAGGAAAATGTTATTAGTTTTTAAATTCGACTTACGGTTAAGTCACAAACTGGCTTTGGAGAAAAGCTTACACTGAGAGGAACGGTCCAGCCACCATTTTTATTTTATTTAAGGGGTTAAAAATTGAAAAATGGAAAAAAACCGTATATATACATGGCTCGGCCTAGGAATAAGGAACATTCATGCAAAAAATCATCAAAATCGGTCAAGGCGTTTGGCCGTAATCGTGAGACAGACACACAGACACATAGACGAAATGCCGAACGGTCGAGTTAAAACGGAGACCTCGCTTAGTAAGTGAGCTTCCTGTCCTAAATTATATTATGTTTCTAAAAATATTCAACAATAAATTCTTATTTATTTAGTAAGAAATTGTTATTGAATAATATAGGTAAGGTATCCTGTTTTAATTTACCAAATATGTGAGAAAATCCAAATTTAAAGAAATTATATTATAGCATTCTGTTTAAACCATCATGTTTTTCAAACAGTTCATTTAATGCTGTTGTACTTTTTATCTTCACAATGAAAAAAGTTTTACTAGGCTATATACATTATTTCTACTTTACCGTTATTTTCACATAATTTTCAAGTATTTCGTTTTGGGGTATATTATGAAGTTGTATCATCAACATCAGGCCAAGTACAACTTTGAAAACTCAAAATCAAACTCAAGAGTAATGTATAATAATATTGAAAGATTATGAGTTTCTTAGAATAAAAAATTTATTAACTAGATTCACAAGCATTATGTTTTATTTCTTACTTTTTTATATAAAATTCACTTGTATATAAATCTAACGCACTCTCAAAATATAATGTACCCCGATAATTTGTTTTTGTATCCGGATAAAAATGTTAACAATTTCAACTGAATTCATTTTTACAAATTAAAGTTCATCGTCCTACACTGGCGGTAGACAAGCATCAGCTCCGCATCGATTTTTACAGCATTTTAATTTAGTTGGACAGTACGAATCGTCAATACATCTGTTGCTACATATCCAGCGGCCGGTTGGTGGGTCCGGGCATCGACCAGGCTTTTCTGAAACATAAAATAGAAAATTCAACTGTTGAAGAAATATGCATACATTGTGCCTTATTACATTTGTGTTAATGGCGAATACATTATTTACAGTAATGTCTATTAACTTCTATTTACCCTAGTAGATGATGATGTCAATTTTATTATAAATACAGCCGTTGATGCAGAAAATAAATTCTATAAATAGTTAAAATTATTTTGTAATGACTGCAACTAATTTAGTAATGTTACAAAAAGTAAGCACGACTTCATGGAAATGATTGTAGTTTACCCAACAAAACAGTGTTGAGAACAACATAATTAAGTGGATTTATTTTGGCATTTGATTATATTAGGTAGGTTTACTTTTATATATTATTTTGTTGTTATCAGGGTTTTATTTGTAGCAATTTAATTCATAATCTAGGTACTTAATAGATTGCGATGGAACTTTGAATAGTGTGTCAAGTCTATGTTTTTATTATAGTTTTCATTGGCTGCTCAATATGATCTCATAATTGAGGAATAGGTTCACGTTAACTATTGCAAATACATAAATTTAACATTTAAATGAAATAAATAAATTCTTTCCGGTCGTAGTCACTCGTAGTACATATATTAAAAATGTAGTACAGAAAGATAATTATCGAAAAACTGTCACTATGATGCTTTAATCTAATTTTGTTTTAATTATATTTGATAAAACTAGAGATTTATCGAAAAAATATTTGTCTGTGAAGTTGGGCACGTAACCTTAATATAGTATATGGTAAATTATTTAAACATTAATTAATGTGTGTGCTTAAAGTTAATTTTTTTCACAAATTGAATCATATTTGTTAAAATTAAAGTGTTTAGTTTAGTGTATTTGCAGTATATATATAAAAATAAATATTGTACTGATACTTTTTTTCTGTGTCATTTCTCTACAAAAATAGACACAAAAAAACTGCTACTTTCACAATGACTCTACTAAATCTGTATTATAATGTTTTTGACCTTAAAAACTGAATATATAAAGTTATGTTAAAGTTTTGCTTACTTTGTCCCTTAATTTTTATTACCAATAATCTACACATAGTAACCATACAATTACTGAACACTAATGTGTACATTTCACAACGTCAGAGTAAACTTCAAATTTTTATTTCTCGAGTTTTTGTTACTATTAATTTTAGTTTTATTACGTAATTTATGTTTTTTTGCGATAGTTTACAGAGTTTTAATAACATACAATGATTTTATATCGATGTAAATTTCTATTTGTGTTATTTTTTAAGATTGAGAGCTACTTTATCACAGAACTGTTTTTGTAAAATAACTTGAATTTAGAAAGAATGTATAATTGGCTTTACTTTGAATGTTTCCAAGATTAAGTGGTAGAACTATTGGTATTCAGTGAAATAATATAGTTTCCAAGTAGGCCTAGTTGGGTTTTTTGTGTAAATATAATTATAAATGTAATCTAATGAAACTAGATATTAAAACAGATAAATAAAACGGACATTTTTGTGACACGAAAGAAAGATTAAGTTACAGTGTTTGGTGAATCTATCTCCTTTGGAATAAGGAAGGAATCTGTATGTTTTTGACAGTGCAATAATATTTTGAATGTATTAATCAACTATGGCAAGAAAATTACATTTGAACAAAATATACGTTTTACAAAAAAAAAAAAAAAATATAATAAATATTATTAAATTTAAACTGTGACCTTGGACAACATTTAATCAAACTCAGATTATAAAGTATCAATGCTTACTTTAAGATACACTATTAATTCGTATATAATTTTAAAATGTGAAGTTTATGTTATTCCAGTTAATTGTAAAACCAAGGCAAAACAAAGTATTTAAAATAAGGTTTGAAAATGGAAAGACAATTTAGACATTTTAGCCTAATATATTTTTTCATAGAAAGTTTAATACAGTGCATTGATGACTTAAAGTTGATAATAGTATTTTTTTTAAAGAAAAAAAAATCCTACAGCAATCAATGTTGAGAATATAGAAATCACTAAATTGATGATATTTTCGTTTATAGGCTTACAAACACATGTTCAAAACGTTGATTAAATTACGGCTAGAATAAGCTAATACCAAATCAATTAATTCAAATACGAAATTTGCTATGTACATTAAGTTTTAAAATAATTAACGTTAATAAGGTAGCAATCTTATTTATAATTTAGCATGTGCTATTTATACTATTGTGCAAGATATTTAATTTGTATTGTACATATTCACTTGATATCTAAATAAAAACTTATGTAAGCCATATCGTATTCTTACTTTAAATAGTAGTTGTATTTTAAAGCTTTTGAATTTGACTCGTAAAATGGAATATGTAAGTATTTTCTTTAATTTTAATTTTATGAGTTAAATATACACTCTCAGCAAAACGTTTAAAAATGTTCATTACAGATACAATAATAATACCGTTTTATTATTATTTACCTTATTTTCAGTAATTACTTATTTAGTAATTTTTCAACAGATTGCGGGTAATCGACAATGTATGTGTTCATAATAAAAGGTTGTATTTAAAAATGTAAAATGTACGTTAACAGCCGAACTGATATGTTTTCTATTAACAGCATAGTTCCTCATCAAAAATAATTCGTGTTTATCCTATTAAAATACAAAATAACTTATTCCAATAACATGAATTACACGAACGAAATATAAATTTGTATTCATTGAATACCCGAAAAACATAATGTTAATGATGGATTGAAATTTTAGGTAAAGTTAGACCTAAATGCTGTAATAAAATATTAATATTGAACTAAATGTTTTGTGTTAGTTATTCACTTCATATCATAAAAAAAATGTGTGTCATAAGATTTAATTAATGTAAATTTTCAAGAAAATATAAAATTTTTGTTTAATTTCAGAAAATGTAATTATATTTAATTTTTTTGCGAAATGTTGTTAGGGCAGCATATAAATATTGTAACAGATCATACTTTAAACTTAATTTACCAACTAATTATCTTCTAATTCCAACGTAGGTCCTTTTATAAAACAAATCACATATATTTTGTGTCAAGCCTCACCTCTAACACCGAGCGGTCTAGTAGTTACAGGACGGACACACACGGTCCCTCCGCAAGCAGTCCGGCAGCACTTGGTGAGTCCTCTGCACTCATAGTCTCCGAAACAGGTGCTCTCGCACACTTGAATGTCAATGGGCGGTGGACACGAGTCTTGCCCCGGGACGCGGAGTCTTTGACAAGAAGCCGCGGCGATCAGCAAACACAGTACAACCTGACACAACATGATCTATACAAATGTGTTTGATGCGACTACTTATTAGTACGAATTAGCGTAAACGGAAGCGGTCAACCATAGGATGTAGGTCTACTGGACTTAATTTGTTAGGTTTCCGGTTTCACAAGCGTTATCTTTAACAATGTTAGTGAACTCCGATAACACCTGAATAAAATAATAATTTGGGATTTTTTTTAGAACAAACACTGTTGACTTTGACTTCTGGTAAACCGGGCCTTGGATCACAAACAGAAAATAATTCACAGAGCATTAGTAGCCCAGACAAATTAGAACGTGCTTCCCGAAAAATAAGCTAAAGCTAGAAATTATTTTAATCTACTTTGGACATCCCAAATAAGAGTAATATAGGTTTGAGACAGTTTCTGAGCATGGCATAAAGTATATTTTGGAGCTTTTTTAAGTTTTTCGCTTATAACTCGGAAAAGGCGTACCGTACGGAAACAGTCTTCGTATAATAAGTTCAAGACTACAAAGCTACGCGTCTAATGAGGTCCTCTCCTTAAGGGTCGGCTGCTCTAGCTGTCGGCCATGTTGGCTGACACTCCATAACACCAATGTTAAATTAAAATCGAAATTTTTTCTTTATTTTTGATCGGAAAATTATAAACGATATGTCATTTTAAAGTTATGGTCAATATGCATGCAAATGGCTTTTCAAAACTAAGAAAAATATTTTGTTTAATATTTATTAACAATTTAAAACATTGATTTTTAATACTTTTTATGTTGCCACTATTAATTATAGCGAAAAACTACCATGCCATTCGCATGAAGAATTTCGTCCCCAAGAGATTGGTATTTTTTTATAAAACGCTATTTGAATAATTGCTGGTTTTAAATGGATTTAGGATGAGCAATGTCCGCGTAACCTACCGCCACTATAGGGAGTAGCAGGTTTTACTAGAGCTGACCCTTAAACGTTAAGGGTCTGCTCCAGTAAACGAGAAAGCAACCGGAAACGCAACCGCTTCTCACTGTATTCCTATCTAAACAGTGCAATTTCTTGCAGCTGAACGCTTTGACATTGCCTCATTTCAACCATTTTGTAATGTTTCATTTGTAATCACATTTGTCTATCTTTTGTAATTGAGTGTTGAAAAAAAAACTGAATATTCTTTATAAAATTTCGGATCCGGCTTGCAAATTATTTTTCATTATTAATTTTTTATTGTGTTGAGGAAAAAAATCCAAAATTTGTACTTAAAAAATGTGAATTACGTAACAAATCAAAAGATTTAAAAAAAATGTAAATTGCAAGACGGATGCGTATTGTGACTGTGCTTAAAATGAGACCTTGCAAACAATTTTATGATCAAAAGTAAACGAAATAAATGGTTTGATATTTAACATTGCTCTTATGGGATAAAAATCCAAGATGGCCGCCACTACAGCAGACCCTTAAATTAAGTTCAGTAGTTTAACGACAATCAATCGTCAAACATCGGCAATTTTTACCAACTTGGCTGAAAAGTGGGTTGCACTCAAGTTCAAAGGAGTGTAACTCAAAAACGGCTGCTCCAAAATAAAAATAATAAAAGTCGTAGAAAATCAAATTCTGCGTAGTCATTTTGGGAAATAGCTCATTCTTTGCACAGATACAAGAAAAACAAGGAAAGTAGTCGTGAAGCAGAATTTCCGGTAAGAGTTATTTTTGAAGTTTAACGACTTTGAATCTCAAAACATCCACATTCTTTCAATATTCGAATTTAGAGGCAATTTCATCATATTATTATTCTACAAAACTGAGTATAATAATTACAAATTTGGTTTTTTACCGTCATACGTATCCTGGTCTTCGTTTGTTAAAACGTGCTAAAGCCGTTTTCACGACTAACAGCATTTTCAATCACTACACACGAAGCACATGGTAATTTTGAAAACGTACACAGTTCACATTTAATTCTACGTCGATTGATTTAATCATCATCAATTACAATCACTAGCTGGTCCGTGCGAATATTTCGCAAGTTAGGAGTAACTTACCTGTTTTAATACGTTCATTTAGTTCAGTTAATTACGTTTATTTATTTACATTGGTTTATAAATAACAGTTTATAACACTTGCATATTGATCGTAAACAATCAATTATACGAGGATCTTTTCCGTACAGTGCGCCATTTCCAAGTTATCATCGAAAAACTTTAAAACGTACCAAAATATCGCGGTTTTTCGGCTCCCAAACGTTACGCCAAGCTCAGAAACTGTCGCAAACTTGTATCGCTCTTATTTGGGATTCCCAAAGTGGATTAGAATCATTTTTTGCTTTAGCTTATTTTTCAGGAACCAAAAGTCTAATTTGCATGGGCTTTAGCATGTTTTAAGATGGATCACATTATTTTCTTTAGATATTGTTCCTGGTGGATCAGAATACACTAAAATACACTATTTCTGCTTCATGTTCCTTTCCCTGTTTTGGTCTGTTATACAATCTTGAAATGTTTATCCCCATCTTTGTAGCTCTTGTTTTAAACTGATTACATCAGAGAAGTAAATTGTTCTTAAAATTTACAAGATTAAATATTTCATCTTAAATTTAAGTATTTCAACGGATTAAAATAGTTTAAGTATATTAAACTGTATGTTAACAATATTATAACACGTTTAAAACCTTCATAAATAATTTTATTATTTATTTTGAAATACTAGATTATTACAATCTTAAGCTACTGCTCAAATCAGTAATACATGTACAAGAAAGTGAAAAACATGTATTGAAGCCTAAATCATGATCTAGGTTCTAGCTACGTAAACCTTAGTAGGTATCTAAAAAATCAATATTGAGGGCTTCGGCCGGCAAAGTCTTCTTATACACAGTTCCGTGTCCAGTAGCTGTAAAGCTTCCACGTTAACATGATTAAGGAGCCTCTTCTCAGGTTTAATCCTGTTTAATTTTCATAATCCTTTATAACGTCTTCCAAAGATTTCAGATTTAAGTCCGAATGTAGGTCATCATTACGCTTATACCATCTTGCGTTGGTCATTGGAAAAATTACACTATTTTTTCTTCAAAAAACTTCATAAATACTTCCATATATTGGTAGACAACAAATCATCCTTTTCATACATGTTTGTAAATTTGCATATACATACATTGTACATTTAGAAAAAGGCACTGACCCGATATTATTACCTGAGAATCCATTCTAAGTATTCCAACTTCACAAACAATTATTGTGTTTTTCATTTTGATACAAACCGCAGACTTCACTCCTCGGGATCAGGTACGCCAACCCCTCAGATATAAAGCCGTGGATATAAGTTTTGTACTGGTGGAAGGCGGACACGTTTATAAGCAAGTATATTAAGTAAGCAAGGCACTAACCAAACATTATTTTTGTTATAAGATTAGTTTTAACCTCTCAGTTCTACCTGTCAGATGTTCTACTTGGTTGTTTTAGGTTAATAGTATAATGTTGTTTTTGTTGCCTCTATAATTAATGATATTGTAGATTAAGTCACTTGATAACGAGAGTTTATCCTCAAACATCGGGTATTCATTAAAACTATGGACATTTTACGAATAATCAATAATAACAACATTATCGACTAAACAGCATGAGTAAATAATAACTTACAACAGAAATAGTTAGAACGTTATATAATTTCAACGTGAACAAATTTTGCCTTACTTGGTAGGCCTAATATTTTCAAATGTCAGCTTTAACACGTTCACTGCTAAGGATGCACATGTGAGTTTGACACTGAAAACTATGAGAAGCGGCCGACGCACAGTGCATTGCGTGCTTCGCAAGCCAACCCTGTATTGGGAGAATTTTCAATACGCAGAGCAATTTAAGCCTATGTGCTATGGACGCACATTTGCGTCCGCTTTAAAATATTAGTAATTATTATGAAGAAAGGTTCAAAAATAAAAAATAAAGTAATTTCTACTCATTTAGGCTATAAATATAAAAAATAAAAGCTCAGCTCCTGACATAGGAAATACGAAATTTGCGTAGCAGTGAACGTGTTAAACGAATAAAATGTTTAGTTTTATATTTTTATTTACTATTACTGAACAGGTTTACTCTACTTATTTTTGATTATGTTATTTTAAAACTATGTAATTCTTTGTATTTTCAGTTTTCTCAGATTTACTTTTGGTTTATATTTGTATTAATGTTGTGTTCCTTGTAAATTAATCTTGTTTATGTCTGTTTACCGCTTCAGTTATTGCTTATTTAATGTTTGAACTAATTTATTGTACTCTTAAATAGGTTTATTGCTATAACAAAGCACGTACATATTTTGTATTTAATAATACGACAAAAGAAGAAGTTTTGTGATTTTAATGTTACACAATTATAAATCGTCAACACAATTTAACTGTGATTTTAAAAATTTCTTATTTACAGTTTTCCTAGAAAGGTAATAATTTTAATTGTTTTTGATGCACTTAATTTTGTATTTAAAGTAAGTACGACACGACGTCACAACGTTAATAAATTTATATCATTAATTAGTTGATTTAAAATCAATTATTTGTATATTTAACCTACATATAATACAGCGTTTGTATTCATTGTATGTTTATACATATTTAGATATAAATACACCTGCTGAGAATAAACAGTCCAATTCAATTTGCAGTTGAATACACAAGGAAGTAATTTATTCATTTAGGAATAATGCACTATTTCACTTGATCCACATAGCAACATCAATATGGACTTTTAATAGAATTTAACTACATCCGACAATATATAAATATGTTACTAATAATATAAGCAATACCAGCTCGTTTTGACCAATTGAAATTAAATATACTGGTTGCTGGTTTTAAGTAATATTTCTGCCAGTAAAGTTACTTACTTAGCAATATTTTTTAAATAATTAGATTTGAAATAAATGTACTTCGTATGCAAATATGCGATTAGTGAAATACGATCGGAACCTCTACGATATTTATCTTGAAACAGCAGGTGAAATATAGTTCGGTTTTAGAAATATGTAGTTTTTCCTTTTGTGCCAGATTTTTTTCTTTACGAATTTGTCTCCTGTATTTTTATGTTATTATTATTAGATTAAATATAGATAGACATTGAAAACACTTTGCTGTTTAGTAGTTGTGTACCACATGTGTTCTTATATGGAGTGACAAAAATATCGGCACAAAATACACATTGCCTAAAATACAGTATAAAAGAACCTAAATCATGTCACCATCGGTGTAATCAGTCTACCTTCAGACGAGGATGCTACAGTGAATATAAAGGATAAAGAGGCCTTTATAAAAGAGCTTGTTTGTATATATTGTGTATTTATATTTTGTGTGTTTGTGTTCGTCATGCACGCCCGGACAGTTTGGCAAATCGGGACCAAATTTGACATAGTTGTTATTAACACAAGAAGGAGCGAACGCCAAAAATTATTTGATTCAACTCTCATTCAAGGGGTAAAAAACTACCCTGGTACAATACAAACTTGATTCGAATACTTCCTTTGAGACTAGAGGGTTGAAATTTGAACATTTAATATTTATCTGATAAATATAAAATTAAAGCTCTTGAATTTTTACTATTTTTTTAAGGGGCGAAATTAGTATAAACACTCCTAAAATGATAAATATTAAATTGTATACACTTCTTAAAGCAAGTGAGAAGACATTTTGTGCATTTATTTCTGAAAAGTTACTTAGAAAAAGTAAAAAAAGTAAAGCCATAATTTGAAAAAGTATTTTTTTAAATTCAAGCACTCTCTTTCGGCCACTATTCCTAGTGTTGGCACATTTTTATTTTATTGATATAAAGTTAGATTCGTCATCATTTTAACCCGAAAATACAGAATCTTCGTATATATAAAATTACAAAACAATACAAAATTAAAAATAATCTGAAAACTATTTTAACAATAATTATAAGTCTATCAACTATACCAAGTTTATTAATGTTGTACTACACATAAATCAAATTTGACTTCGATTGAGTATTGTTTACGTAGTGTATACTGATATAAGATCAAAGTATAAACTAAGTTATTTGATATATTGAAGAACAAATAACATGTTCTCCAAGGGAAATTCTTACGTGATTCTTCCATCACTTCGAAGAGACCAAATCCTTTTTAGAATGATCAAATATTGACAAATGGGAATGTGATTGACAAATATGTGATAATATACAGCGTCTTTGTTGTGTCTGATTCTCTCAGAGGCGAATGCAAAGTCAAGAGATGCAATGGCAATGCAAGAGATGGCGAATGCAAACATTGGATGAGATAAAGTAGATTTGAAACAGGGCAACAATGAATGCTGATTGCAGGGTTAGATGAAATAGTTATCGCTATAATGCAGAAAACGTTTTATTCTCCATTTATTGTCTTATGGACCAATTTTATGTCTTATTGTTTATTTATGTTTTAATAGTCAGCAGCATTGTATACGCGAACATTATTATATATATACTAGCCATAACTTACAACAAACTTACAGCAGATACAAGCAGGCATAAAAACTAAATACATATTTTGTATAATATTCTGTTTAACTCAAATTGTCATTCTTTCAGTAATTCAAGTAATTTAAATGAGAATATCTACTTTGAATTTAAAGGCATTTAAAAATTGATTTGATTAGATTGCTTCAGTATCTAAATGCTTGCTAGTGACAAATTCATTGTAGTACGTTTTTTTTTTCTTTTAGTAACTTTCCTAACATCAATACCAGTTGAAAAATTTAGTGTAAATGGCAAATTCAAGGGTATATTAACTGGTTGCCTAATTTACCTTTTAATAGTCTTTGAAGACTTTTTATTTTTCACGTCAGTCAAAAACTATTTAAACCTTAAACGTATTACTTAAAGACACAACTCATACTGTTGTGGTAAGAGGGCGGAAGAAAAGCAAACAGTGGTTGACTAGCTTCAAAGCTGTCAGGAAATAACTAGTTATCTGTTCTCCGGCTTTTGATTGTTTTGCAACATTTTACTACGATATTTAAGTAAAAGTCTCAATAGACGAATACAGTTCGTCATGCCACAGATATAATAGAAATGCATCGACGGACGGTGTACCACATAATGCGCTGAAGGGTTGATAATTAATTATATTTGTTGCGTTTATCTTTTAACGGAGTGAAATTGTTATTTTGTTTACTGTTCGTCATACTTTATGCTGCATATAGTTTGGTTCAATTTATTTAGTTGATAAACTATCTATAATGTTTAATGAGGAGAGGACTTAATGTTTTCTCGTGAAGTGGAGATTATTTTGTATAACTATGTATTCAAACTCTTTTTTCTTTCTAAGATTACTATTTTTACTGTATACTCCTCTCTATGTTTAAGTTTGGTTCCAGCCTGTATGGGATGGAAAGCAGATTTAGCTATTCCATAGATACTGCAAAAAAGAAAAAAACCTGCGAGATATGATTCCACCCCACGACATCTATTGCCTGGTAATGTTTATAATGTGCCGAAAATACAACCCCCTTTTAAATTCGTTCAAAGTGTACAGAAACATAATATGAAATTTTATGAAAAAAAGAAGATTTTATACAATACATTTTTCAAGTATATTATACATTTTATAATTTAAAAAACTAGACCAAACATCTAAAACTAGGCTGCCACTTGATTAACACAGCTTACCACTTTAGTTAACACGGCCTCCCACTATAGATAACACAGCCTATCAGTTCCAGAGTTCTAAAGTGCATCACAACCATCTAGTCTATGTATTTGACTCAACCCTCCTATGATATAATCTAAAGTGTTTTCTATTTTGTCTTTGCTGTGTCTTTTTGCTATAGGAACTACAGTTATATGTACGATTTGTTTCTCTATTGCACCGTTAGAGTGAGTTTTTATTAAATTTAGTTCACTTTTATTGCAATACTTTAATTTGGACATGTTATGCATATCACGTGATTTACACATATATAGCCTATTATACGGGTTTTTGTATATGTAATAATTTTATTAGTATTGTATTATTTTTAAGTGAATCTGCAAATTTGTACTAATCAAATCACATGCAAATCGAATCAGCTGTTCTACATACGTAAAGGAAAGGTTTAACATCGCATAGCCCCGGAAGGTTTAATAATTTTAAGCAAATTCTGATTGGTTCATCTCCATATAAATAAGACTTTATTGTGAGCCAATCCAGGCTTATTAGAACATGCATAGGCTGTTTCGGTACGTATTTTCAGTTACAAGGGTTACACCATATCACCGAAACAAAATGCATCGTGCTTTAGAGTTATGAAACTGAACAACATAGTTTCAGATAAATACAACATTGTTTGAATTTTCTTCGTTTCTAACCCAAAAATTTGAAGATTAGTGAATCTGATTTCGATCATAGTTACAAAGAAATAAGAGATGGATGCAAAATATAAGATAATATATACTGAAGTACTAGGTATTTCCTTTTCTATCTTTTAAAATAGTGAATGTACATTAATACAACTAGAAGTTTATTTCTAAAACTGTAAATAACCACAATAGGTAAACATTTATAAATATAAATCTTTGATTAAAATATTTATCTGTTAATTGATATTTTAAAATTGTATTGTTTCAGTTTGTTATACAACAAATAACGTATTGCAGACAGAAGCACCAACATATAAACTGTAAATTGTTCGTAATTGGAAATACTCTTTACGCAAGGGAAAGCACGCTAAATGAAGTTATTCTGGATATTAAACACAATGCATAGCATCAGTGCCATCTGTTGGAATTTTATCGTATCTACAAACTAATTAAATAGTCAACAGTCTGTGGCGATCATGCGGTGGAATGTATTGGCCTGCAGTGATTTGCTAAATAATGGAAAATGAAAACAACAATCATAGCACGGAAGGGTAATTTTTGTTGTACAAGCGTAAATCTAAAATCACTTTGTGGGAGAAAATTATTTCATTCAGTTTTTAATGTTCGAAAGGAAGAGTTAATATAATCACATAATTTATTGTAGAACTAATTTCTTAAACTTTACCTATATGTGCATAGTAAGTATACCAAAATGTCGGGGCAGACATAAATTATTCGTAAAAATATTTTAATGGATGTTCTTTGTAACTTTTTTTCACAAGAACTAAAATGTATTGTTTGTTTGGAGGATATGACCATAAAAAATTGTCCTATTTTGATTACCTTTACCACATAATTAAATTTCATCTTATTTTCGTTTTCTTGTATCTATATACTGCCTATATACTGTTTCCATAATAGTTTAACTGCACATTATTGACAAAGGATGGAGTAAATAGTGGCAATACAATTAATTTTAAATGGAAAGCTTTGTATTTATCCAATATGTACATACTCAGTAACTACTAACTCAACGAGTTCTATACAAGTATTATATTTATTTCTGCTTTTGTCGTACCTATAAGTGAAACCATTACCAAAGTTTCCCACGTACACTGCTTAACTACCAATTTTTAAATGAGTAAAGCCCGTGGTTTAAATCAAACTTTAAACTTGGTTTAACTTAAACTATATTAATTTTAATCGTGATAAGTTTGAATATATCATATTTGTTGTTTTTATGTTGAACGACCTCTCTTCTGTAAACATGATGAGGTATAGGTTTTGAAACTCGTTAGTACGTTTCAACAAATAATTTACAAATGGAGTAATAATATATGTTATTACGTTTTTATATTTGATTAGTTATAAAATATACATTATCTATATATTTCGATTCTTAAACAATATATTTAAACAGTGCAACTAAAAATTACTTAAGACATGTACATTCCAATGTTTAGAATACAATATACATAATACAAATACACTATACAATGGTACAAATAACAAAAGAATAGAAGAAAACATTCTGCTTCATAGACAAAGAAGAACATTTCCAAACAAACAAACGTTTTTCAGAAACTTTTGTTAATAGAAATAGTTATGTACCCCAAAGGACAGCCTGTATTAAGGTTTCCATCGGGGGATGTCTAATGGCATAAACAGATAAGTAAACAAATGAAACAAAATTAAATACATCAGATGCTAAAATTATCCATAGTGTCTGCACCTATTTCAATTTATTTTAGTTTAATTTAATGTAAGATTGTTTCAGCAACATCGTTAATCCTTATATATTATTTCCAAAAGGTGTTTTTGTCGCTAACCGATAACTCCCTTAATTCTTCATCAAAATTATTTATTCAAACATCATTTTAAAACTTATGTTCCCCGCTATTGACCAAAACAGCTAATATACAAACAGCTTGAAATTCTTGTTTTTATTACAAAATTGATTTAAAAAACTTTGATATTGTACTTCACATGGTTCCTAATAAAAGGCGTTCCTATCTATTAACATGGTTCTTATCTATTAGCAATTTGTTTAACTAACATGACAGCTATTATTTACATGTTTTACATTCTATATGCAAGTTCAAGTGTATTCTATCAAGCAAATCAATCAAATTAAACAAACGTAAAGCATTATAATCTTTATAAACTGTTGTTTTATAATTTACTTAAATCAATGTATTAAATAAAGTAAGTAGGCCTACTCATAACAAGCGAAATATTAGCACGGGTCAGCTAGTAAATATATAATTGAAATCATATTTTGTACATTTATTTAGAGGGGTAAGAGACATCAGTTTTATTGCCATAAATGTAAAAGATCTTATATGTTTATATGTATTGCCTAGGCAGTTTGTATTTGTCTTGTTATCTTAGTTTTCTCGTTTAATCATTTTGTATTCTTTTTGTACATCCCCCCTCTTCTACAAAACATTCTTAAAACTTTATAAACATAAAACTGCCATAAGGGTTAAAATTTAAGGTGTTTCAATAAAGGTATAGAAAGTTCGTTCTTTGATTTTATTAATATGAAACAAATGATTTTTTCTTAATATTTAAAAACTGCTTCGACGTACATTCCATACTGAAGTCTAGAATTTATTAGACTATAATAGAAAATTTGTTGGGCCGAAACTGAACATATGAAATTTTCTGTGTGCCATTAACATTTTAGAGAATAATTGGAATTTCCAAGAGGTTTGGAACTATCAAAAATTCATGTCCAAGTATTTAATGTAAGA
This sequence comes from Philaenus spumarius, assembly GCA_018207615.1. Lineage (NCBI taxonomy): Eukaryota > Metazoa > Arthropoda > Insecta > Hemiptera > Aphrophoridae > Philaenus > Philaenus spumarius. The sequence continues at coordinate 100,753 of JAGFPH010004099.1, forward strand.
AATCTTCGTGATTTCAATAATACATTATGAATATTTGTAGGGCCTATATTAATGGAAAAGTTGACCCATCATTAAATTTCTACATTTCTCGTTCAGTTTGAACCAATAATTGTATGTTTTCTTACTTAATGTAATTTTTAATGTAAGTAAGTTAGTATTTTAACCCAGTAACAGTAAACTTATTTTATATGTCAATTTGGATACTTATACTCGAAAATGAATTTTAAATTAAAACTAGTCCTTTCTTGAGTAAGATTAGGTCAGATTAACTTAATCTCGATAAAATTCATTTTAATTCATGTTGGAATCCCTGTTTGTATTTATTTTGCCTACAGCTATAATAAACTAAGAAAAGTTTTTAAAAATCATTTTAAAGGCTGGGTTTTTTAATTTGTAGGTTAGGCCTAAATTGCAATTATTTCTGTGTAATTCAGTTAAGTATAACTTATCATAACTTATTATAACTTATAATAACTTATCCATATGATACAAAATAAAAAAACAGTCGACAAATCTTTATGTGTAATAACAAAGTGCTATTAAGCCCCGTCCACACTTGCAGACTTGTCTGCGGAAACATTGTCGGCCGACTGTCTCTCCGGTGTTTTCTCTTGTCTCCGGAGACTGTCGGCGGACAGTCTGCCGACTGTCCGCCGACAGTCTGTGTGTTTCTAGAGACAAAAGACAATGTTTTCTGTTTTCCAAACGAACGGGAAACACGCAGACTGTCGGCCGACTATCAATATACTTATACTGTAAAGTGATATATATGGTACATTTTATACTTTTGTGAAGAACATAACATAACAATTTATTTATTCTTATTATAGCAATAAAATTGTGAGAGTAAGTAATACGTATTTTTACCCCTTTACTTTTTATTTGAAATTAAGAATAGTAGCCTATATTTCAATATTAGTCTCTAAAGTGACTTTTTTCATATTACAGAACATATATTAATATTGAATTTTTAGTGAAAAACTATTGTTTGAACAAAATAACTAACAAAATATTGTGTAATTTTATACATAAAGAGAGATTGAAAAAAAAATAACAATACATTAATTCTCACATACATTCGTTTAATGACCAAACGCGTTTCAACGACAAAGTCGTCATCCTCAGTGATACATAAGCTACAACTAAAAACGTATAACTAGTTTAGCCTAGGACTAAGCTACATATTTATATCCCTCTACAAGAGTGGGCATGGTCTTAGCGTATAAACAACCAATAGGATTATCGTAACAACAGAAAGTGAAATACCACAGTCAATAGGAAAGAGAGGGAGGGTAATATTACAGTCATTAAACGTATGTGTGTGAGAATTAGTGTATTGTTATTATTATTTAATAATAAATCAGCCACATGATTTACAAAGATAAAGCACGCACAAGCTAAAACCACGGCATATTCAGTCACCATGTCGTCAAACACTGGCTTTCTAGTGTGGACGCAAAACAAGACGGAGACTCGAATCACAAACTGTGTCGGCAGACAGTCGGCCGATTGTTTGCATACACAGTCTGCAAGTGTGGACGAGGCTTTAGAGCTTAGATTGAGATTCCTGCTTCAAAGGCGTTCAATTGATTCCTCAATTGGACCTAACTATTTGCAGCAGAGGTATTTTTAAACTTAAATCGGTAGAAAAGGTCTTAGTCATTCCATTCACTAAAATGATAAATCCTTTTTCTAAAACTATAGTTAAGTTGTTTTTTTATGAATCCTAACAACAAAAATATAATCATCAAAACAAATTTATAAAAAATATCTCCAATATATTCCATTATTATATAATTACAAACATTGAATTATAATACATTACATTTTAAGTAATTAAATATTTTGAGAAACATTTGCTTAGCGTAACACTATATACTAACGCCTAGAAAACAAATAATACTTCCGAATCAAGTTAATTTTATGTAAAATATCATTTAGCCTTGATCATTTAGATGGTTTAAACCCATTCATTGCAGTTCCATTTAACATAAAATAAAATTTAAATTCAGAATGGTAAAAGATATTTTGGATTAAACCAGAGTTCAAACCTTGATAAAAATGTGGTCCTAATTATAAAAAACATTTGTAATGGCTCCTCACGCCAACCCCGTTATAACATTCTGTATACATAATAATGTTATGCTTTCTTTATAATAAAAGGTGTATAAATCATAATAACACCAAAGCTAATATGGTAAATAATGTTAAATGTTCAAATCAAAGTATTTCGTATATTTTATAACATCAGTTATAATAAAGGTTAAAAGAACTAGCAAGGCTTACACTTTAATAAAAACCTAACCTAAAAGTTAGAAATACAAATAACTCTTTCAAAGTTTGAAATCAGCTGTTAATGGAAATATTTGAGCAAACAGCTATTTTACCTGTTATTTTATTCAATTGGTTGCTATGGTAATGAATGTAAATACATAAAAGAAATATGTGTTGTTTTATCAGTCTAGGCTTAACCTAAGAATATTTTTCGATTAAATTTACAAATGTTTAAATAAAAAAATGTTTTTATCGAAATGACTTATAGCCTGTGTTACTCAGGGATAGTGTAGATTTTTAAATATCTTTTTTTATCGGTTCAGTAGTTCCAGAGATTATCCCCTACATACAAACACACAAACAAAAAAGTTTTACCCCTTTATAATATTATTATAATTAATTATATTATATCATTATAAAAAAATGTACAAGCTTGGTTCCAAGAATTCAAAAGATCTCGCAGGTTACCAGGGGGGATGGTTATCAAACTGTTAAAATATTATAGTATGATAGTATTTGTATACAAATATAATAAAACACACATCAAAGCACTACTACAAAAGCCATTCCAGCTGTACTGTAATTTCCTATTTATAATTACCTTAAATTATTTTAAATTTCATAAATATTTTCACATTTGGCACATAAACGCCTAATTTTGAAGTTTAGTATTTTGCTTGAGAAACATAAATATGTCTAAGCAGAAGAGAAAGTAATATACTCCCTCCCTCCTCCCACTACACATACGGCATTGCGGAGTGTTTTGGCGGAGTCTACAAAACGTTTTATCTGTGTTTTTATGTTCTCTGTCCTGATTTATGCCGTCTAACTGTTTTATCTTGCTCAATATAGTTTAAACTTATTCCTAACCTAAAATACTTCTTTACACAATTTATATTCACTTCTATTACAGTACTGAATAACACTCTGTTTTATAGCATTTTATAAAACATTTTACTGTTTTATACGTTCTTCCAAATATATTATCTCACTAAACAATAAATGAAACTGTAAATGAATCTGCATACATGTAAACTGTAAATGGATAAATTTATTGTCACTGTGCATATAACAAAATATTTAGTTTTTCAAGTTTTCTGAATAATATTTGGGTATAGTGAACAATATTTAATTTTAAATGAAGACGTAGTTTTCCGTGTTTATACAATAATTTGCAATCATTTAAAGATCCTTTACTTATTTAGAAACAACGCTCTGTTTACGAAAAAGTCAAATCATATGACTAAAAAAATTTTAATCGGCCTTGTACCTGAAAATAAATAATAATGATAAAAATATAAATTAATCATAACCTAGTTATTACGTTATTAGCATTTATGATTATAGTTACATTTATAACAGTAAAGTTTGACTTGTACTTCAGTGATACAAAGAATCTGGACATTATTTTTAGTTTACATAAACTAATAATTTAAACTATTATTTTAAAAATAGTTGCTATGAATTAACCTAAAATATTAACAGTTTTATATTTAGTACAGCCTTACACTTTTGTAATAATTTACTTGATTTAAATGATAAGAAACCAAACGAAATTCATATTATATTTTGTATGCAAAATGTTGATAAATAATGGCTAAAGACTCGGCATGATAGGCTATAATAGCAACAATAGTACAGCATTGCGGAGTTTAGCATTGCCAACAAACTCTTTTATCTGTGTTAATTTATGGATTACTTCCGTTGTTAATATAATGATGCGAAACTTTAAGAAATGTCTTGAAAAAAATTCAGCTATCTTTTGACAGTGTAATACTAATTACAAGAAATGTTGTGAAAATTTGTTTGATGCATGACTTCAGTGTGAAACTGTTACATCAGTATGTAATGAATAGGAAAAGTTGGATAGTGGAATTGACATTATGTAGGCGCAGGTTGTTTGGAAAGACAATACAAATTCCAAGGATATAAAGGAAGAGGCACACAGGAAAAATTTCTGGATGTCAGTGACATGACATAGAAGAAATCTGGAGCAAACAAAAAGTGTTATATAAAAATTAGCACCAAAAATTTTAAATTACAATTTATTAAAATATTATAGATAGTTAATACTAAACAAATTGAAGTTGTAAGCAGCTTAATGTATTACGAACAGTATAACAATTTCACTCCGTTAAAAGATAAACGCAACAAATATAATTAATTATCAACAATTCAGCGCATTATATGGACCACCGTACGTCGATGCATTTCTACTATATCTGTGGTATGACGAACTGTATTCATCTGTCGGGACTTTTACTGAAATATCTTAGTAAAATGTTGGAAAACAATCAAAATCCAAAGAACGGATAACTAGTCATATATGTCAGCTATAAAGCTAGTCAACCACTGTTGGCTTTACTTCCGCCCTCTTACCACAACAGTAAGAGTTGTGTCTTTAAGTGATATGTTTATAGCCCAGTCGGTATAGGTTAAAACTACCAGTAATTTGCAATACGGATGATTTTTTTTATAAGTACCTTAAAGTATGTAGATAAAATAAAAAAAAGTTTACCAGTCTATCGATTTCCCAAAGTCGAAAAAAACATCGATTATCATTTTTTTCCCCCGATTATCCTTAATATTTCGGGTTGGAATGAAGATAGAGAAAAATAAAAAATACCACCGTGTAGGGGAGGTATTTTTCAATAAAAAATGTCACATGTATTTATTTTCTCCGAGCAATGGTTTGTCTGGAAAAAATTCGATAATGCAGGTATGTATTTTGCAGCAGGGGAAATCACTACAAGTTGAAATCTCATTCATATATGAAGCGTTGGCTCATTCTAAATTGGCTGAATTTTAATATATCGAATTGAAACTTGACACAGGAGTTAAAATATGTATTTTAAACATTTATCCGTTACTCCTAAAATCGAGAAAGCCATCGATAAGTCAAGTGGCTCTAGATCGGGTCATTTTCAAGATAACAAGCTGAGACTCAGCATAAATGTTTAAAATACATATTTTTAACTCTTATGTCAAGTTTCAATTCGATATATTAAAATCCAGCCAATTTAGAATGAGCCAATGCTTCATATATGAATGAGATTTCAACTTTTAGTGATTTCCCCTGCTGCAAAATACATACCTGCATTATCAAAAATTTTCCAGACAAACCATTGCTCGGAGGAAAGAAGTACATATGACCTCTTTTATTGAAAAATACTTTCCCTACACGGTGGTATTTTTTATTTTTCTCTATCTTCATCCCAGCTCGAAATATTAAGGATAATCGAAAAAAAAATTAAAATCGATTTTTTTTCGACTTTGGGAAATCGATAGACTGGTAAACTTATTTTTATTTTAATCTACATACTTTAATGTACTTATAAAAAAAATCAGCCGTATTGTAAATTACTGGAACTTTTGGTCTAAAATTACCCCTACCGACTGGCCTATTAATTGTTAAATAATTTTTGACTGACGTGAAAAACAAAAGGTGTTGAGTATTCATACTTTAAATCAGGTGAACCCACCTTTGACCATTACGTCAATCTGTCTCCGTAATCTTGACCGGTCCGGCAAGGGTGGGGTTCTGTCGTTGAAAGTATGCTTTACAAGTCGCATCAATATAATAAAATAATCACTACGCTCGCTACGCATTTTAAGAAGAATAATATTTTATGTTCGTACCGCAACTAGTTTTATTTACCGTTATTGTCAAGTTTGACATTTTAGTTATATTTCAGTTTAATTGCTTTCTTTCCGTAAGTGTCATCATAGTAAGTTATAAGTGAGTGTACTTTAATTATTAATTGCACTAGTTGGCCAACTCGCGGAGTGCACCAACACGTGGATCTTCACTTTACCAAAAGAAGCGTCTTCACAACAACAAGAGTGAGTACCAAAATTACAGACATTAATTTAGCTATGGTGACATATTATTTGTAACATTTTCAATAACTGACATTTATTTTACTTTGGTCCTCCGGAATATCACGACTTCAGTCGTAACAGCAATGAATACTTAAATGTTTAAGTATTCATTGGTAACAGTGCCGCTATCTTATCGCTATCAAACAAAAGGTATACAAGACCATTAGAAGGTAAATTGTGCAACCAGTTAATATAACCTTGAGTTTGACATTCGCACTAAATGTTTAAACTGTTAGAACTGGTATTGATGTCAGGACACTAACTCAAAGAAAAAACGTACTCAAATTAATTTGTCTTTATGAAGCTTTAGGTACTGAAACTATATAATCAAGTTCTCAATGTCAAACAGTCATTTTAAAAGCATTGAAATTAAAAGTAAATAATCTATTTTAAATTAGTTGAATTACTGAAAGAATAACAAGTTGAGTTAAACAGAATATACAAAATATGTATTTAGTTTGTATACCTGCTTGCATCTGCTGCGAGTTTGTTGTAAATTAGGGCTAGTATGTATATAATAATGCTCGAGTATACAATGTTGCTGACTATTAAAGCATAAATAAACAATAACACATAAAACAGGTCCATAAGACAATAAATAGACAGTAAAACGCGTTCTGCCTTATAGCGATAACTAGTTTATCTAACCCTGCAATCAGCATTTATTTATTGTTGACCTGTTTCTAACCTACTTTATCTCATCCTTGACTTTGCATTCTCCTCTGAGCGAATCAAACACAACAAAGACGCTGTATATTATCACAAATAGCATTTCCTTTGTCAATATTTGATCATTCTAAAAAGGATGAATTCTCTCCGAAGTGATGGAAAAATCACTTTAGAATTTCCCTTGGAGAACATGTTATTTGTTCTTCAATAAATCAAATAACTTAGGTTATACTTTGATCTTATATTATTATAAACTATATTGTAAAGAATACTCAATGAGAGTCAAATTTGATTTGTATTAACATTCCCATTTTGTGTGTAGTGCAACATTAATAAACTTCGTATCGTTAGACCTATAATGGTCAAAATAGTTATTAGATTAATTTTTAGCCAAATTTTTGAAGAAAAACACACCAAGAAAACACTTGATTCAACTTGAAAATGGTTGGTCGGAGGAGGGTAGGACATCGTTTTTACGCGTTTTAGACCATTTTTAGACGAAGTCCAAAATTCATTAGTTCATTTATATGTGTTTTTTTTCCAGATTGATAAGTGGTAGTAAAATTGCTGAATTTTTAGTGAAATGGTCCTTGTAGGATTTCCCAAATAATGATTTTTGAATTTTTCGATTCGACGCAAAATGGTGGCCTATTTCAACCCAAAATGGCAAAATTAGAGCGAGGAAATTGCGTAATCTCTACCACTAATAGGCGAAAATACAATGTGTGGGTTATATCATTCGAAAAGTAATTGAATTAATTTAATATAATCCTGTGCAAAGGTATTTTGTACAGCTCCCGGAACAAGGAACAAAATTCATAGGAAGCTCCCGATAAATGATTTTTTCATGATCCATGTAACACTTTTGCACTATTTCTCCCACTCATAAGCCTGAGTACAGATTGTGAGTTACATCATTTGAAAAGCAATTAAATTTATTATTAACCTGTGTAAAGGTATTTGAGGTACAGTTCCCGGAATATGGAACACAATTCATAGGAAGCTCCAATTATTTAATACTAGTTATTCCCTATAAGAAAATTCGGCTTAGTAATGAGGCGGTGCTGTTTACGATTTTTTAAATTTTGTACTTTTTTACATAGGAAGATTACTTATTTTGGGGTTAAAAGGATGACATTATGATGGATCTAATTTTGGAACTTTGAAATAAAAATTTGTCTAAGGGTGATCGAAAGAGAGTAATCGAATTTTAGAAAATACTTCTTGAAAGTATGGTGGATATATTGAGGGGATTTTGATTTTAAAACGAAGTAGAAAACTGGCAATTATTTTGCAACTTGTATTAGTGAGTCCTGTGACCTTGACTGTCATCTGTGATAATAATAGCCTGCATGGTTCTTTTATAACTTCTGTTATATCGCATACTATAATTTGATTGAGGCATTTAATATTGTTTACAATCTTAGCATTGAGGTTATGACTTAATTTAAATATTTTGTTCAGGGAGGAAGGGGGTTGACATTCGCAGCAGTCTCGTTTATGTCAAATTATACTAAATATTTCTATGTCGAAGAAATGTAATATTTAGTTTTACACATAGTGCAAATATCTCCATTAAATACTCACTCAAATTCGATAGAGTTACGTTATTATCTCAAACAATTTAGATTGTGTTATTTAATCACACCACAACTGCCTGAGTACTTATAAAACGAGAGTGTTATTCTCTAATACCATTATTGCTATCTAGTAAAAGAAAATATGCTACAGCTAAACACGAAATAATTAAATTCATAATTGTTTGACCTTATTAATATATCCTTTTGCCCTACTTCGCTTCCAGTTAATTAAATAAAAACTACGTAACACAAAATCTCTTCGAAATGAATAATTTATTTAATGCAACCTATTTACCGCAACCGAGTTTTTAGTTTTCCAAAGTTATCTCTGCGCATAAAGCAAACCAGCCAGTACAACGATGTTGCTTTTAATTTTAATTAAAAGCTTCATAGAGATTTATCAAAGAAAACTATATTCCCTGCTCGTATTGTGCATCCTTTTATGCAGATCCTTGAACCTGCACGTGTTCTGCAGTTACGTGTAAGAACTATAATAGTGTATTGATTGTACCATGTACAGCATCTACCCTTGTGCATGTTTTTATTCAGAAACTACGAAAGAAATGAATATAAGTTAGCTTTATATGTATGTGTAGGTACCATGGTTGTGGTGAGGGTAAAATTGCAGATACAAGTGACCATGTAATTTTTTTACTCAATGAAAACAAACTAGTCCTTGTTTTATGTGATATTATGAAACTGTAAACTTCACTAGTCTAAACAAAATATCGCAGTGAAGTGTTTATTAAATCAATCTACAGAGTTTCCTTCTTAGACCACAACTGGTATCTTGCAAACTATAAAGCTGACAGGAAACTTAAATAAGAACATTTTCGTTTTTTTTTAATATTTTTGTAAATGTCAGCCATTTTCCAATATTGCGTCAAACTTTAAAATTTGTAATAGTTTTAAACCCAATTATTTGGTTCGGATTTTGGACTTTACAAGTATTTTTAACACGATTTTGAAATTTGTGTTTTTTGATACGACTAACGGTTTAAAAGTTGGAAGGGGTTTAAAGTTTAAAACAAAACCTAATTCAGCTGAAGGTCTTTGTATTCAAACTTATTGAACTAATGAAAACGCTCTTAACACAAAATAAGTGTTGTTTAGAAAGAAATAACTTTTTAAAATGTATAAACACCTTTTCTGTTAATTTTGTAAAACTATAATACAGAGGAGATATGGGACAAAAATACAAAATTTCCATACATGAAAAATGGTCCCAGGATGTCCATTATCATCTGAATCAGATGTAAATTCTCATTTTTGCAAATTGTTGTTTAACCTCTGTTTATACCACTTCTCATTTTAAAGTACAGAATTCAATGTTGTCACAGCTTTATACTTTTAAAAGTTATTTATATACACTAGTAAGCCCCCGTGAAAAATCAAAGGCATATTAATTACACATCAGAAATACATAATTTAAAAAAATACTATTTAAAAACAACAGACGTAATCTAGTCCTACCTATAATGTCGGGGATTTAACAAATTTTACCTTGTATCTGTCGTGTGACTTCGTTCAGCGTTCGTTTATGACGCGTTTCGAAACATATGTTTCATCATCAGATAATCATTTGTCGAGGATTTTTAACTAGGTAAATGTGTACAATTATAAGGGTTATAAAACTGTAGGTCTATTTGTTAACATTTTGTATTTATATTCATTATTATATATCTAAATAAAGATAAAAGTATTAAATCAAATAATTTGGAAGTTATTAATATTATAATGAAGAAATTAATAATTTAATACTGTAATTATGTTTACATGTTATACGAAGATGGACGAATGTTTCCGAAGTTAAACGAATAAGTATCTCTTCTTTAAACTTGTATAAATGAAGTTATCGATAATAAAAGGTTGTATTAATATTCATTTTATAACATCAAAGCAAATCTTATAACATATTATAGCCTACTTTGGCTCTTTAACTAATATTTGAAGAAAATCAACTATAATTTAAAGTAAAATTTATAATGTACACATTTATATTTATAAGTTTTAAATAATTTACATCTCGGTCGCTGATGTGAGAGAACAACCAAACAGTGAACTAAAGTTGAACATTTCGTGTTTCAAAAGCACAACCACAATAATTATTAACTGGCTTGGAAACCATTATTTGCAGACGTAACCAATTAAAAGAATTACTTTTCTTCTGCAAACAAAACGAGTTTCCTTTTACACGTTGCACAGTTTAATTAATACTACAGCTGTTGGAGAACATTGAATGTTAAATCTGGTTCCTCTTTCTGTATTTAATTTCTTGTGTTTCCTTATTCTCTCTGCTGTTGTGAAATAATTAAATATACTTTTGTACCCAACAATCTGTTTTACTACCTATTCATAGGACTGACATGGTTCGGGGGTTTACAGGGCTAAATATTTATTATTTAGCATCTATTTATTTCAAATTTAAACTTTATATATTAAATGAAAATAATATTTTGGATGGGACATGGCTTTTTACTTAGGAATGAAGAATATATATATGTATATATATATATATATATACCCGGTTTCGCTGCTTAAGTTGATCGCAGAAAATTTACACATGCAAGTGGCTCTCTGTTAGAAAATATCATATCTCAAGTGGATCTGTATACATTTGTAAAATATACGCATCGTAGTGGCTCACTCGTGTAAATTTCATTAACTCTTGTTGATCTATATACGTTTGTAAAATATACGCATCGTAGTGGCTCCCTCGTCTAAATTTCATTAACTCATGTTGATCTATATTCGTTTGTAAAAGATGCGCATCGTTGTGGCTCTCTGGTGTAAATTTCATTAACTCTTGTTGATCGATATACGTTTGTAAAATATGCGCATGGTATTGGGTCTTTTCTCAGACAGTATAATTTCTATGGGACTGTCTGTGCTGTTATGATTGTTAAGCTAAGATGCTTTGAAAGAAATTAATGTTTCTAATAATTTATAATTTATAAGGATATTTATACTCATCTAATTCAAAGGTAAGTTTATCTTTTTGATATTCAATAGGAAAATAATTTAAGTAAAAATGTATTGTTTAATTTATTTTAACGTTTAAAACAATTACGACATTGTTAAGATATTTTAAGAAAATTTCTAAAATGGTTTATAACTAGTTTAGGCAGAACTCACACTATTCCAAATAGAAGAAATTATTTGAGTAAGACATAAAAGCTTTTTACGGCAACGTGCTTTCGATGATGCACACCTGTCAAAGATTACCAAATAAACGTTTTGTTTGTTCTAGTCTTTTGTAAATTGTTTGCCGACTATTTATTTGCTTCAGACAATATGATTTATACAGATTCTTATAATCTGGTTCATTTTGTATGCAATTACTTACAAGAATAGTAGTAACATTTCTTGAACAAAGGTCCCTTTTTTTAAAATATCATACTCAGACATTCCTGTTTCAAACATTTTGATTGAATTGTGATCCTTATTCAAGAGTATTTTAGTAGGTCGTTTAGACAGCGATGACACCATAATGTAAGTTTGTGTTGTCGCTTAATGGTAAATACAAATTTACATAATTATTTAAGTTGCGTCTAATAGAACTTAAAGAACTAAAGAGGAAAAGACAGAAATTCTGATACCCTACGCACTATTAATTCAAAGTTCCCTATGTTTTCCAAATTATTTTTACATCAACATATTAAAAGACTACTTAACAATAAATTTGTTTGTGCTTACATTAATTTTTAAAAATTACTTTACATTGAAAAAAAGCAAGGTTTGCATTTTTTTAAATAGGCATAACCTAGATTGACGGGCTACATTCATTGTTAATGTACTTGCAATGTATATTGTAAATATTGAGCTTGACTTGTGAGAAGATATACTTGATTGAGTAAACTTTGAACACAAAATCTCACAACTAATACAATAGTCAAAATATAATTAACTCATAATTTGGCTATTGTAGCTCGCACTGAAGATGGCGACTGTGTCGTTGAAACACGTTTGAGTTAATTATTAGTTGTGAGATTTTGTGTTCAAAGTGTATTCTATCAATGTATATTTTGGGAAAGTAAACAAAAAATATCAAATGAAGATCTTAATAAAAAAAAAACAAATGAAATCATACTTAATAAACGCGACGTAAAAAAAACTACCTTCCTCCAGCACCCCGTTCTCTGGCTCTCAACCTCGCGTGTAGCTTCAATATGTGCGCATTAGCACAACATCAAATTTCACTCAGCTGAAACTGTAAAGCACACACTTCCATACAAAGATATGTATCTTTTCATAAACTGGGGGAAGGGTACTGACATTAAGCGTAAGGATTGTATATAGTGCAAGTATAGAGAAAGAATTAAAGGGAAAAAGGCTCATTATATTAAATTATACCCATAATATCAAGTGGTATTAGGAGCTGCTGCATTTCCACAGTGCCTATTCGCGAATACAACTAAAACCGTAGTACAACTGTATTGAATCCGAAGTTTAGTGAAAAGAATGTTTCGCTAAAAAAAAAACATCCTCCCAAACTGAACCTCTACTCTTATAATAAATAACAATGGAGATATAACATATTAAAAATGTGTTAAATACAAAATCCGCTGCTTCAGAGCCTAAAACTATTGTGCACAGTCATTATTTATATAATAATAAAGAACGTTTTAAACAAATTTTTTTTAAATTTTTTACTTATAGGTACTTATATTTAAATAGGATTGTTGACAAATGTTCTTCTGTGGAACTAATTAGTGTTCTTTAATGTCCTAGTAAAGTAATAATAACTCAGTTGAAATAGTAATTAAGAGCGAAATAATAATCTACCTTGAATAAAAGCCCTACACAATCTCAATATCATATTAATGAAACTTAACACGCAAGATTTAATATATTATGTTTGGTACTACTGACAGCCAACACAGCATTATCGGTTATCCAGTAAAAGTCAAACGGATATCGAGAAAAATT
>JAGFPH010004099.1:114186-129016 GCA_018207615.1 Philaenus spumarius
TATGTGCCTCCTGCTCTGCCAATTATTTCTTTTTGTTAACAAAGTTTTTTTCAAACTACTTCGAGGTAACGTTTAGACTTAGTAACACTTCAATTTATTTTTATTTTATTTTTAAGGGCTTATGCTCAGAACGTACCGTTTTGGTGCATACTTAGTTAAAAAAGTCTAAAAAATAAAAATACAATAAGTGTTGAGAATGTGCCAAACTAAATATTACCACCTACAATAATTATTTCAACATATAGAAAGTGTATTTTTTATTGCGTATCGTGCAGTGAATAGACGAGAACTGTAGAAAATGAAAGATTCTCAAATATTCTGACCTGTAGGTCTAAATGCTGCTGCACTCCTACAATATTCTCACTATATTAGGTTCAAATAGCTGTAAATACTTTCTTCCTCTTTTCAATAATATGTTTAGCAAAATGTACCATTTGTCAGGTGAAATATGTTTAGAAAAATATACCACTTTACAAAATTGCTTTAATTAATAATAAACAAAACTTGTTTTTCTTTTGTAATTGACGTTAATTCGGTTAATTATCAATTTGTGTGAATTACTTTTGCACAATATAGCGTAGGCCTACGTGCAATTTAAATTTGATTTTAGTATTCACAAAATAATAACAATCAGTACAAATCATTTTAGTTTCTTGTTTGTTATGTTAGCAATGTATATACACAAGGATTTGGAGAAAGTTTGATTGCTTTGGTGGTTATTACGCTAATACACTTAGGTATAACCTTAGTATATTAGCAGAGTTTTTAATGAAAATGTAAAAAAAAAGTATTTATATGAGGAGTGTTTGTATTTACAGCAAAGTACATACCTGTAGTATCTTTACATTTCACTTAGAATTAATTGCTCATAATTTCATAATAATAATAAAAAAGAACAGTGCCAAAGGTTTTGATTCTAAACTTTAAATCTGTACATATAAAAGAAGAAGTCCTGACTGATTGACTGACTGACTGATTTATAATCAACGTTCAGACAAAACTATGATAGCTAGAGCCTTAAAATGTTTAGGGTACCTTAATACCAATATTTAGAAGTACGCTACACTAAGAAAGGATTTTGCAACATATTAATTTTAAGGATTAATATTTTGTTGAATGTAAACACATTAATATAGCAAACAAATTAGAATATTTAGAATCAGTTATTTATTATTCACAACCAACATCCTTTTCAGGTTAGGTTAACAAAATACAAACAAACACGAATCAAAAATTATGAAAAAGACTTACGTATTTTAATTAAAACATCTGTTGTTAAATATAATAAATAAAACAGCTAATCAAAAACTTAACACAATTTTATGTTAGGCTAATACTGAACCAAAATACGTTTCTAGATTGTATTTAAATTTATTGCAATAGCAACAATTTAATAAATTTAGAATCATATAATTATTCTTCATAACCAACATTGTTTGTAGGTTAGGTAATAGCAAACACAATCAACGAAAAAGGCTTACTATATCGTAATTCAAACAGCTGTTTGAAATTCTGCTTTACCGTAACACATTTTATAATTTGAACATTGCCCTTTTTTAAATAAAAATAAAAAAATACCTGTCCTGATCAATCGTCATTCCCGTGAAAATATTAAAGTAACAATAATCTGTTTCCATTTGATTTGCAGTGGGTCGTCGCGAGGATTGGCGGGGTGAAGCGAGCAGGGGGCAAACCCCTCTGGTTTTGAATAGAAGTTGTAATTTATCTGATATTTCTGGCGTTCAGATAAATATAACACAACAAACAGTTATAGTAATTGTGTATTTCCGTACTTATAGATCCAGAATTATTATTATTATTAGCAATCAAATTAGTTTACGACCTACTGGAAAGTTGACCGTGTGAACCGTTTGGGTTGTCCTGCTCTGCTTTAGGGTAGAAGGGTGTGCTTTACCTGAACAAATTACAATAGCTTAGACGCTTCGACGTTCAACTCAGAAATATGTCTACAGGAGAAAGTTATTTATTACACGGGTTGTGTATGTATATTGTAAACGAGTTTTGCAGTTGAAGAACTTTATGGTTGAGACCACTTCCATATTAGTCCAGGATCTGAAGGGGGTTGATATGCATGGAAAGTCTGACGCAATTTTATTTCTGATTATTGTTATAGGCACTATAGTGATCGTGAAAAGCCATGTTGTTGCTCCCCAGCGTGGTTGACATCACCGGGGTTAGGGGGGAATATGGTGGGGGCGCCGTTTATTAAAACGCTTATAACTTGAGAACCGTTCAAGATAAAACATTGAAAAAAGTGATAATATACTCCATAAAATATAAGCTTTAAAAAAAGTTATTACTTTTATAGTCGTATAGTTTTTGGTTTATGAGTAAAGAGCATTTTTATTGGTAAATGAACAAAAATGGTGATTCAATTAAGCAAAACCAATAGTTTCGTATTAAGAAAATCACTAAATAGGTCAAATATAGACATTTAAGTTATTAAAAGTGTTGCAATAAATTTAAGAAAGCATGTTGAACAGTTAATGCTACTGTAGAGATGTTTTATACGTAGCACTAATATATACAAGTGCTCCGCGCGCGCCACCGGCGACGAAAACCCTCACATTTTATACCTTGTTCTAGTTTTTCTAATGGTTAGTATGAAGGACTGATTTGACAAAAAAAAATCATTCGATCCTTTTTTAAAGAATCGTAAATTTACCACAATTTAAAATGAAAATCATCTTCCTGAGAATAATACTTTTCGAGTTGCAGCCATACAAATTTCAAGCAAATTTTTAAAATTTTAAAAAATTGTTAGTTTTTAGATATCATTTATGTTTTTTCACCGTAAAACAAGGGTTTTTCAGTAAAACTGATAAAGGCTAACTTTAAAGTGGAGAAATATAACTTTAATATGTGATCTAAATGGGATTTCTACCATGCATAGCTTATGAGATACAGCTGTTTGAATTTCGGGTACACTTCCAAAAAATAAGTAATATTATGAAATGTAAAAAAAAATAAGGTAGTTGAAAAATTTTAATTGTTAGTACTAGGGTACAGTTACATACAATAACATCAAATTACATTACATTAAAAAATTTATATTTAGCAAAATAAAAAATGTTATATAACATAATAAATACCTAAATATTATACGCGGCACCTCTTTGAAGGGCTGGGATTGAGGTAAGTTCTTTGTCTAATTCACTGCCCTTTCCTCCTCAGATGGTTGAAACTTGTCAACATTCAAAAGCGGAACCACGCAAACACTCTCTAGTACAGTCAAATTAGCCCCAAACTGGAGAATAATAAAAAAATAAATAAAAAAAGTCTCATTGTTTGAAGTTGTTCATTACCCTTTGCTCTAAATGTGGTAAAAGTCCCTCCGATATAGCGTCGGGTTTGTTGGTGGGAGGGGGGAAGAGGTAAAAAATGTTTTAAAGTTTTTTAGGGCGTATTTTCAAAACATTACCCCCTAATGTTAGTTATGCGGTAAATCGCCAAGAAATTGTCAATTTAAACACGTTTTCAACAAAACCTAGAGTAATACCTTACTTTTGCCCCTCCATATCTCCAAAAGTATTGATCGCAGCAAAAAAAGTACAGAACCATTTTTGTAGAGAATTTAATTTACTTAAAAAATTTATAGAACAAACTAAGCTCTAAAGTGAAGGATTTATGAAATATTTACAAAAAAAAACCTAAAAACACACATTTTTTACCCCTTTTCACCCTCCCACCCCTAAACCTGACGCTATATCGGTGGAGACTTTTTATCACATGAAAAGGGCAAAGGGCAAAGGGTAATGAACAACTTCCAACAATCAGACCTTTTTTTTGGATTCTCCAGTTTGGGTATGTTTTGGTCTAATTTTACTGTACTACTCTGGATCATGATCACCCAGTTCGCTTAGTGTTTCAATTTCGAGAGAAATGAAGTCGTTCTATTTCCGGCACATTGTCACACGATTCACCACAGAAAAACGAACATATGGCTAAACATTTCAATCCTGCTTTCCGACATTCACACGAACCAAGGTGTCATTGTAACTGGATGAGAAACCTAGAGTTGACTGTAGTTCATTGAAGTGCTTTGATCCAAATTTGTTGTACAAAATACACAACAACTCCAAGAAAAAGTCCATACCGAATGGATTTGAATGAAATTTGGTATGTAGCTTTCTCTAGGGCCTTAGGTGCTCACTAAGGAAGGGTTTGAAAAAATTCGAAATTTTAGGGGGAGTTTGGGGGGGATCAAAGTTGTTAAAAAACGATTTCTTCAAAACTACCGAATGGATTGGAATGAAATTTGGTATGTAGCTTCCTCTAGGGCCATAGGTGCTTACTAAGAAAGGGTTTGAAAAAATTCGAAATTTTATTGGGGTTTGGGGATCAAAGTTATTAAATCACTATTTCTTCAAAACTACCGAACGGATTGGAATGAAATTTGGTATGTAGCTTCCTCTAGGGCCATAGGTGCTCACTAAGAAAGGGTATGAAAAATTTCGAAATTTTAGGAGTGGTTTGGGGGGGGGATCAAAGTTACTAAAATCATAATTTCAGATCTTTTATTATTATGACAATAGTGCTTTTATTATTTAAGGTCTATATATATAAAAGCCAAATACCACTCACTGATTGAACACTTAAAAAGAATACAATTACGTTAAAAAGACTGAAAATACCAACCACCACGGTCAACGCCGTACGGGTCAGCTAGTTCTATAATAATGTTCCCAATTTTCGATCCTTTTATATAAATTTTAGTGGAAAACCTATAATTATTAACCGATTTGATTCAAGCTTTCTACATATATATTCCATATAACCATATTAATAACACACACAAATTTCAAATATATTCATTAATACATTTTTTTACTATTGGTAAAAAAAAGGTTTGATCAAAATCCATAAAGCCATATAGTAGGTATACATTTGTAAAAAATAAAATGTACGAAATCGATTTGGAAGACATTTTTTAGGTCAAGCACTTTGAAATAAACATTTTTTGTCTCTTGAAATTTTGTCTAAAAACTCTTCTTTTTCGAGATATTAGCAATTTATGTCGATTTATTTCAAGACGTTTAGGGCCGCCATTTTGTTTTGGGTGGTTCGATTTTTATTTTCTTTATGTCATTTTCCTAGTCTTAAATATGCCTTTAAAATGAGGTATCACATGACCATACTTCCCATTTAAAAATTTTCAGTTGCGCCCAAAATCCTCCATTTTAAGGGGACACTCAAAATTTCCGATTGCTTCAAAAGATACTTTGGGTTAAAGTTAGTATCGTTCCCCAAAGGATATTTGTTTCTTTTAACAAACACAAAAGTTAAAGGGGGAAGTGATTTTATAACCACCCTGTATAGTATAGATTAGATTAGTTTTCTAATTCATCACCTCACAAGATCCCGTTTATTTAAATGATAGACAAAATAATAATTTATTATTTTACTGATACAAATTCACAAAACTGAAACATACAAATAATTCAACTCCAAAGTTATATTTTTTTAGAGCCTCAATAATAAACACAAAAGATCGGCACACTTTCATCAGAAAGTTAAGTTTTTATGTTGCCAATATGTCTGACAAAAGTATTATTTTGATAATGGCTTA
Source organism: Philaenus spumarius (assembly GCA_018207615.1). NCBI lineage: Eukaryota > Metazoa > Arthropoda > Insecta > Hemiptera > Aphrophoridae > Philaenus > Philaenus spumarius. The sequence goes on from JAGFPH010004099.1 coordinate 119,777, forward strand.
AAATTATTATTTATGTTTCAGTTTTCTTATGGTATGGTAGTAATCCAGTCACATTGAATGATGAAAATTCACGAAAGCTAACAATAATCACAGCTACTGTTTCTATAAATTAATTAATATTAATCTGTAACGTAACAAACAAAATGTACTTTCATATATGATAGTAAAACAAAGAAAATTTATTTTAATTGGAGTAATATTGTGTCCATTAGAAAACTGAAGTAGTCCGATACAATACTCTGTAATATATTGTGCTTTAGCCTTCCTTTCAAAGTGAATAGCTGAGCCAGGCTAGAAGTGGTGAAAGAATCTAAGAAATAGAAACAAGGACAATGCATGAATGAAAAAGGTCGGCAGCACAAGTTGGCAACAGCGCAAGAAAAGTACCTGCGGGCGTAACACACGTTAGAGGTTTAATACAGCATTTGTAGCATCATACACTAATTATTTCATATATCACCAATTGTGGCACATGTTGTCACAATTTTCTTTTGGCTGTGTTAGGCGAAAATTTGGAGTGTTTGAAAAAACGGTCTAAAGAATCATTATTCTTAGGTTTCAGACTATACTGTGGTATACGTAACTTCAATGATGCCACAATCGACCAAGTTCCACAATTGGGTGAATACCAGTATGTGTGTGGATGTATGTGTGTAAATAAATTTTTGTCGTACAGTTTCTCAAAAACGAATCAACCGATTGAATTCTACGACATGTCATTCGAAAGGGTGTATCAAAACTTAGATCTGATTAGATTTGAGAGTTAATCCATCGAGCCAATCCGAAGAAATTTAAAAAAATAACCTAAATTTTTTTTGGAATTTTTATGTTTTTTAAAAATAACTTTAAAGCGTGCGAAAAAATCATAATAAAACCATGTATACATTTTTTGTGCTTAAAAAACTGCGTCGACTGCTTTTTTGAAAATGAAAATCGGACGACGCATTCAAAAGTTATCGTTGTTTAAAAATTCACAAATTTTCGTTTTTTGGTATTTTTTTAACATATCTTCCAGATTTCTCAACCAATCAATATAAACCTGTACATTTTCTTTTTGTGCTTTAAAAACTGCGTAGAATGCTTTTTTAAAAATGAAAATCGAACGACGCATTCAAAAGTTATCGTTGTTTAAAAATTCACAAATTTTCGTTTTTTGGTATTTTAACAAATAAACTCATTTTTAAGCGTTTAAAATTCAAACCAAGCGGGAAGTTCTTGGGTTGGCCTGCACGGTCAACCAATTTCCAGATTTTTTTAAAGAAAAATAGTTAAAAATAGACACTTTAGGGTACTACAACTGAAAAAGTTAAAATTTGACTGATTTTATGTTATCTTCAATGTTTTTAAAAAAAAATCTAATAATCAGGATGCCAAACGACAACTTTTTTTTTTAAATTTGAATCCCAAATTCAAGTAATTGCCTTTTCTGCCTACCCTAAAGTACAGGTAGTGTTTTGTGCAAAACGATAATCATATAATATAGTTAAATTTATTTTAAAGTAAATATTGTGCTGTTTTAAATTCATGTCAATATTATTTGTGAATAATCAGTTCAATTGGTTAATCGTTTCACTATTCCTTTAATTTCTCTTTGATTTATATACTCCTTGTGACTAGCATTAAATATAAAATTGTATTGTGCGCTTATTCTTATTTAGAAGATCAATCTTAGTTGGAAATAATTTAAAGGTGATCATTTAGGTGTATAAATAACGCTCTACAAATCTAGTGTAGAACAAAGGCCTAGAAATCTGGAATTAGAACAATCAGAACAAATTAAATCAACAATAATTATTAAAGAATGCATAGTTAATTTGTAAAATAAAAACATAATCATGTATCAGAAAGAGACCTATTTTTGATATTATGCTACACAAACTTTACACAAAGTTTCTATGAATCAACATTGGCATTAATTTCACACTTCAAACAGCAATTATTAACAAGATATTATAATAAAGTTTTATTTTAAATAAAATACGTGACATATAAAAACATTTACAGACCTGAATTGGATTTTTTACTTAAAAATTAAAATTTACTTCAAAGAGCTATGTGTTGACAAATCTAAAATAACCTTGAGTAAACCTGCCTTCTTCAAACTGGATGAAAGAGCTATAAATATAACTAGGTGTAATTGTATGAAACTTATTATACGAGTGTTACTTTTGGTCAAAGATCATAAGATATATCACGAATTTTTAATATTGTTGAACAAGGAAATTATAATTGTATTAAGCTGTAATATAATTATATAGGTAACTAGCTGGCACAACCCAGCTTTGCACGGGTAGACAAATCAAAGTTAAATGTATATTAACAAAAGATATATTATATCAATAAATATATTACACTATGTATTTCTTATGGGGAATTTTAGTAACTTTGACTCCCCCCAAACCTCCCCTAAAATAAAAAAAATTTTTAATCCCTTTCATAGCGAGCACTTAGGGCCCTGGAGGAAGCTACATAATAAATTTCATTCCAATCTGTTCGGTGTTTCTTTTTAGTAATTTTGATCCCCAAACCCCCCTAAAATTACGAATTTTTAAAACCACTTCTTAGCGAGTACTTAGGGCCCTAGGGGAAGCTACATACCAAATTTCATTCCAATCCGTTCCATGGTTTAAGAGAAATCATGATTTTGTAACTTTGACCCCCCCCCCAAACCCCCCTAAAATCTCGAATTTTTTGAAACTCTTTGTTAGAGACCATTTATGGCCCTAGAGGAAGCTACATACCAAATTTCATTCCAATCCGATTGGTAGTTTTGAGAAATCGTGATTTAGTAACTTTGACTCCCCAAAACCCCCCTAAAATTTCGAATTTTCGGAAGTCCTTTCTTAGTGAGCGTCTAGAGCCTATAAATAGTATTAGTGCCAAATTTCATGTTTGTAGGCCTCGTGGTTTTGGAGAAACTGTGATGAGTCAATGAGTCAATGAGTCAAAAAGTCAATGGTATTTCACTTTTATAAGTATAGATAAAGTAGTCGTACATCCACAGCATACCAATCATCAAAGTGGTAAAACATAAAGGTATTTTGCCGGATCAGATTAGTTTTAAAATATCATATATATTTTCTGAGAAGATTGAAAACATGTTTTTTTTAATATTTATTTACAGAATCGACTTTCAGAATAAGTTCATTCACTTGACCAGATACATTTAAAGTACCAGTAAAAAACATCTAATAAACATTACTTTCTGCTATTTTATTTATATCTGTAATATTATTTTAACATACATAATTTAAGTACCGTACAGTAAAATTATTATAAAACATTTTATTTGTTAAAACATTCAACTACACCATAATTTTAAAATTGTCTGTAATATTTATATTTGTGTTAATCTGTAATGATTACATTAACTAATAAATATCAAACGTCCATACCCTTTGGCTCCCGACGTCCAATTTTTCATATTTTCCAAAAATCCCAACCATTATCTGTTATGTATATGCATAAAATCCCAGGCTCAATTTAGCGAATTTTTAGTGTTTCGCAAAAAAATATATATTAAATTTAATTACTGATCAATTTTGAAGATTTTTTAAAAATTTTGTTTGGAATGAAATGTTTTATAAAGTAGTGCCTTTTAAAAATAAGTGTAAATTCATGTTATATATGAATATTTTTAAATTGTTACTCGGAAAAAAATTCAAATTTTGCTTACTTTAGTCTTGAAAATGACACACAAAAAAATATCTAGAACAATTTTGTCCACATAACATAATTTTCCACTTAAAAATGAAAAAAAATATGAAATTTCATTACATTATATTAAAAAATGACAGTCATTAAGTTTTTTTTTTGAAAATTAGGCTACTACGTAACCAGTTCTGCGGTTAGTTGTACTTATATAGTCATAAGAATATACACGTCACTAACAAGTAAATGTACTCGCTTCATAATCAAAATTTTTCAGAATAAAAATTACTAAAAATTCCAAAACAATCATATGCTACAACATAATAATATGGGCCATAATCAAAGCCAACACACAAATCAAGTTATTTACCATCTGACAGATGACAAAAGCATAGCCAACGTATATCACATTTATCTTCGTTGTAGTGAACATAGAGGTAATTTTTAACTTAAGTAAAGCTCATAGAGGTAAATAGAACAGTTCTTTCTGATTCCATTGATATATAATAAACATAGATTCACTAATGATTTGTATTTCACATGATTTTTCGTCTGAACGTCCGAAACTTCGGACGTCGGGATTCAATGACATACTAACAACGTCCGAAATATCGGACGTCGAGAGCCAAAGGGTTAACTTTAATGTCAACTTTTAATATGAACCTTCAAATCTTCTATAGTCAATCGCAGAAATATGGTTTACGTTATTGTACGCAATGAAATTCACAAATTAATAAAATAAATACACACTGTAATCTTTGGAAACACTTTTAGTAAATTTATTTACGAATATTTTTCATGATGGTAAAATCATGATTAGTAGAATATTTTAGTTTAAACCTAAACAAACAACTGGGATTAAAATTGCTCTCAATTATAAAAAGCTATATTTATTTTATTATTTTACTAGATAGCTTATTATTTATAAGCTTCTAATAGTTTGTTGTTTTATTGCTGCAATAATTGCAGTAGAAAACGTGTTAAAAGGCTAGCGTTTTAGTAAAATATATATGTTGGACTTCCCAATAACAAATTTGAGGATTTGTGGGTTCTTATTTTCCGGGTAATTTATTATAACGTTTTGATGCTGTATAGCAAAAAGTTTTTGAGATTCAGAATTAAAAAAATTAACATGTATGTGCCATGTTAGAATAAGTTTTTTATCGTATGCCCTCTTAGTTTTTACATTTAGTGAAGGGCAAAAGTTAATTTAAAGGACTTAGGGAACGGGATATTCCTATATTTAAATTATTGATTCACTAAAATTTCTTTCAGAAATGAAGCAAGTTGTAATTAAAATTATTGTTATGATACGAAAAAAGTATTTTAGTTTTCAGGAGTAACAAAACAATAATAAGTCAAGTATAATAAATTTCAATTTAATTAGTTTATTAAAAGTGTAGATTTTTACACATTTTAAATTAATTTTGAAAAACTTACAGAGGCATCTGAGTAAGAAAAGGAATATACTTTCCAACTTACAACCGGGTTTATTTACTTTCGCCTTTACTACCGTCAATGGTTTTTTAATTCCTATTGTGCAAACAATAATGTTTGCTAAGAAGTTATTGAATCAAATAAAATCCATCAATATTGAATCTCTTTTTCCATATCCCTGAACATCCTTATCTGACATAACTGTAAACAAGTTCAAATAATTGGCTTTTATATTTGTTTTCACTTAATGAGAATTTGTCAAAAGATATACTGGCCATATAATTCTTTAACACACAACAATATTTTACCTATAAACATTATTTCATTACTGAAGTAATGTTTTTAAGGGTTTCAAAATCTTCCTAATCAGCTGTTCATTTATTTTAATAGCGTTGCTTGTTGTGATTAACTATAATTATGTTTAAAGTTTTTAACAAATATAGTACTCAATACTTGGAATTTTTTTTCTTTAAAAATTAACAGGATTAAATTATTAAAAAAAAACAAAAACAAGCCCTCTTAAACTGGAGACAATCTAAATTATATGTTACTTGTCATAATCAAAATGGTACTAAAATTTAAACTGCATTAAATGCAATTTTGATCAATGGTGTATACAATTTATGTCTGAAAAAATATTACGGTCAAGATGCCGTAATAATTTTTTTTATGTGCTTTGTTATACAATTTTTTTAATTATTGATGTGTTTTAGGATTAGAATGTATATTAAATTTATTTTGAATGTCAAAGGCAGCGGGTAAAGATAAATTAAAGTTTCACATAAAATAAATCCTTACTTTAAATAAAATAACTCTTAATATTAGGCTTATAACTAGGAGAATTATAATTTTAACGCCATATTTATTTATGTTTCTCTATCACATTGAAAACGTTCAATAATACCAATATTTTTATAAGAATATAAGTTAACGCTAACAATAAAATGCAGATTAATGTAGATGAATTGTTTAAAATAATTGTATACATTATGGGTATTTATAAAATGAATTGCTGTGAATCAAGTTTAATGTGTTTCGAAATTTCATGAAAATACAAATATTTAATTTAAAGTGTTTGTGTTAATACCGTTCACAGTAATATTTTGGTAAAATCCCTGTTTTGCTAGTACGAAAGATCTACCCTAAAATATGAATTTAGATCCTTATTGTTGGATTAATGGTAAAAGGAATCGAATTCTTTAATCGTATCTTTTTTAAAGAAAAATAACACTCCTTGCATTATTTTGTGATTTGATATATAGAAAAACATTTTAGTAACAGGTTCAACATAATTTACAAAAGTTTTAAGTAACAATGTTATAAGTCTTGAATTGTGCTTTTAAAATATTCATGTTATTAAAAATAAGGCTTTACACTAATCTGTATTGTGTTTATACCGTTGGTTATATAATGACATTAATATATGCAAGTTTAAAAAACAAAATCAAAAAACAAGTATGTATAGTAAGTTATAGCAATAAATATCTTTCGGCACAACAGTGGTAAGAAGATAAATACCCAGCTGAGCTACGACCATTAAATATAATCGATAAATTCTTTCTAATTTAATCACCCTGAAATATAAAGTATAAAATTATTACTTCATTTTTAATTTTAAACACCATTACTCAGTTATTACAAAGTAAAACATCCGTTAATAGGCCCAACAACTGGTTACTTGAAATATAAATATTTGTCAAAGATGGTATAAACTATAATTTTTTAGCGACGTCAACGTTTTATCATGTAACATAGGGCATGCAACTCTAGAGGGAGCCATTTTGTGTTGACGCAATGCTGTTACTTCAGTTCGTTGTAATAATATTATGCTAGTGTGTGAAGTTATTATACTGACTGATCATGTATTTCTCTTTTCATTTTCTTCCACACCAGAGGATTTATAGATTTTAATTCGGAAAAGAGACAGTGAGTTTATCAAAAGTTACTCCGGAAGCATTTATACATTCAGACCATAACTTTGTACGTTACAATCAAAAAATAACTGGATGCTATTTACTTTGTTAAAAGTAAAAAAAAAAATAGTTATTTACGCAACTATATTATTTTTTATATGTTTCTATCACCAAATAAAATTTGAAATATTGCTATTAATAAACGATTATTTGACGTAGATGAATCTTTAAACTACATAATTATAATACAGCTTGTACCTGTAATAAATAGCTCCCAAATATCTTGAGTTACTGGTCTGTATCCAAAATGTTTAAAAAAAAGTATCAAAGTTCTTATATTAATTTGGTACGTGTGCTGACAGAAAGAAACTGAAAGAAAAATTAAATAAAATCAGTAAGAACAGAAGGTAATAGAATTGTATTACATATATTTTTATTTAATAATTAAGTAATTGTTTAATTTTGCTCACTAAACAATAAATACGTGCAATTTGAACATTGAAGCACCAACTACAAGTTTAGTAAATAACACTACACAAATAATCTGAAAAAAACATTTATCGATATTTTTATTCTAGTTCCCTGGTGTACATTTTAGTAATCATCGTATAATTCTAAATTTAAACTCAGTACTCATTGAACATGCAATAAATATATAATAATAACATTTTACAACTTTTGTTAAAACTATTTTAGTAATTAATAAAATAGTTTTACTACACTTTAGAGAAATGGTGTTTTTCTTATATAAAATAAACTTACATACAGATATGTTAATACTTTCCTGCTGGTTTTCCGGTTAGGGTTAACTTAATCGTTCACTTCTGACAATAACTTTCATTGGATTACACATAAGAAAGAAATTATTCGTCCTAACCTTTAAACATGAAGGTAGTATATTTAAAGAACAGTATTTTCCACGAGAATAATGTTGACTTTATCTCTTGAATGAAATCCCTTTATATAATATAATATAATATCAAGTAAATGAGAATAGATAGATTGATACTTGTATTATACCAAGTTGTCTTTATTCAGTTATACTTACAACGCAAAAGCAGATCCAAGTAATATTATTATCAACTTCTAAAAATGTTTAATATGTATTTATTAATGCATGTCTTTGCATTTATATATAGTATATATATATATGTGTGTGTGTGTGTGTGTGTGTGTGTTCGCACTCTAGCGACCGCATTTTAAGTCCGATTTGGTTCAAATTTGGGACACACGTTGGTTGTCTACGTCGCTCGCACCAGTTCGTTAGAAAAAAATCCAACAACCGGAAGTACGTTTTTTGACCGGAAGTAACTATTTTTGTAGACTTTTCCCACTGTTTTTTTACGCGACCTTATAGCTCGCTTGGTTCCCACAAAATCGATCGAAACGTAAAATACCGTAAAAGTACCCGGTGGTTCAAATCCATGTGGTTTATATTACCGTGGGGTTGGCGTGCGAAACACGCAATGCTTTGTGCATTGAAGATACTCCCAATATGCGGAATGGCGTGCGAACCATTTTGAAACTATTTATCACCGTCGTGAATAAACCTATTTCCCAAGTTGTTGGTTGAAACCCTAAAACGTAGAAATATAAACTTAATTTTGGAAATTTGCTCAACTCACGTCAGCGGTTCAACTGCGTGGTCGAATTATTATTTATAATGGATCCTCCACTGCAAAGTCTTAAATCATAAATTCTAGACGCGCCCACAACTTCAGTCTCTCTGCACACAACCTCCCAGACTGCCTTTGATTTATTTGTTCAAATATCAATATATATGTCATTCACCATTTTCTTAGCAGCTTGAATGACTAATATTTTGCAATACAACTTATGTAAACTACTAGGTGCCCGATCCGGCTTTGCACGGATAGACAAATCAAAGTTAAATGTATATTACAAAAAATATATATCAATAAATATATTATACTATATGTATCTTATGTGGAGTTTTAGTAATTTTAACCCCCGATCGCTCCTAAAATTTCGAATTTTTTTAAAACCTTTATCAGCGAGCACCTAGGGCCCTAGAGGAAGCTACCTACCAAATTTCATTCCAATCCGTTCGGTGGTTTTTTTTTAGTAACTTTGACCCCACAAACCCCCTAAAATTTTGACTTTTTTTAAAACCTTTCTTAGCCAGCACCTACGGCCCTAGATGAAGTTACACACCAAATTTCATTCAAACCCGTTCAGTAGTTTTAGAGAAATCGTGATTTAGTAACTTTGATCCCCC
>JAGFPH010004100.1:7309-36440 GCA_018207615.1 Philaenus spumarius
ACTCGCTGTGTTATGGCAATGTGCAGTGTAAACCAGTTAAAACCAGTAGTGTAAACATAGATACCGCGCACAAGCGAGTGAGTTCCGCAGAAAGCACTTATCGACTTCTTTAAGTAATAATTCTTTTATCTGGAACATGTACTGTAGCCTATGTATGTCTTTTGTATTTTATTTTTATTGTACTTTAGTTTTTCATTTGATAATACTGTAGATGCCTTTTCACATCTTTGACCACGTTTTCATTGATTTCACCAGTTTACCGTATGTTTCCCTCTTGATTTTTGACAGAGTCCATGATATCCGAGTTTTTGCTTATCCATGGTACCCGCCGTCCACATTACCTTGGATAACCGTGGCTCTACTGAACTAAATCCCCCGATTCCAACAATTAAAACACACCGTACTACGCACTTCTTAGTATAATCTTATTTCTTCCGTACTGAACCACATTAAATTTCAATTATGTTACTAAGTTTTCTTTACATGCTGTCCAGATTTTGTCATTTTGTAACATATTTTTCATTTTCACTTCATTAAATGTCTGTCATATTAATTAATTGTTTTATTCATATTTACCTCAAAAGTTGATAGTCAAAAATTCGAATAGTTGGATTTTCCCCCAAAAAGGGTCTATTTTAACCTTTTTGGGATTGGCTTCGTGTTTACGCAAATGAAGTAAACTATCAGCACATACTACGGTCGCGTATATACACGTTTTATAACTTTAACGTTTCAGTACTAACATCGCGTTAACACATTCACTGCTAAAGACGCACATGTGAGCTTGACACTGAACACTATGAGAAGCGGCCGATGCACAGTGCATTGCACGCCAACCCCCGTATTGAGAGAATTTTCAATACACAATGCATTGCGTGTTTTGTTAGAGTAAAGTGTTTTTGTTGAACTTTCATAGTTTTCTTATTTTAGATAAGATCAAGCTCACAAGAGACTAAGACTGTAACCTACTACATCCTTGTGTATTGTACTGTACGTCGTAGTTTAATCAAGTAAATCTAAATATCAGTATGCATGCAATGCACAATGATGTAAAATATGTTGCTGGATCCTCTGTTGTGTTGTCTATTTCATAATTTAATTTGCACTTTTTAAACGTAGTATTCATTTTTACTACTAAATTTCGGGATTTCGGGGGAGGGGGGGTTGATCCCCCCCTCTGCTACGGCCTTGCTATTATAAGATTATTTATTCAGTTCTAGCCTTAAAATCACAAGTTGCAACAGTCACATTTTCTATATTTCCCAAACAATCCACATATAACGTGCAACGTTCGCTCTTTAGTATTCGGAATTTAAATACCCAGCATGCCATCGGTCTTCTTGACAGGCAAACATCTCGACATAGGGATGCCATAAGCGCTACCCACTCACTGAACGAAATATCTTCTTTTGATATATTTACGATAAACAAGATAAGTACAAGAATACATGTTTTGATTCAATGTCATACACCTGTTTGCAAAATCTAAATTAAATTTTATTGCGTATAAAAACACAGAAACAATTTTTGTCCTCAAATATATGTCACAGTAGGGCATGGACATTATGGGCAGGCTTCCGATCGTCAAGAGGATTATCATATCAATATTTTTTTGGGTTTAAAGAATTCGGCGTTTATTCATTTACCAACATTTAAGTTTTATGAGTAGAAGTTAGAAATATCCCAAAAAAGTTCTTATATTACAGCTGTTATATTATAATGGCGAGTTTTAAAAAAATGTATATAATATGTAGTAATATGATTATTCAAAGCGTTAAGTAAACAATCAACAGTTATGAAGTGAATACGAATTGAACTAATGTATGAATGAAATATTTTCATTATTTTGTAATTAGTTAAGCCTCAAACACAAATAATAACACAGTATTACATTCAAATTTTGATTTCTGGTATTCGCAAACAGTTGTGAAGAGTCGATTGTTTCTGCCACCACGATCAGTTTGAAATATTGTTTATAAATACAATACAAAGAAAGATATGTGTGTAGGATTATAAGTGCCTTTCAAATTACTCATGACTGTTTTGTATACATTGTTTAATCGTTCATAACAATTTTACTTCACTTTCCTGTTTTAATATGCGGACACAACTAGTTATTTAGGTTGTCACACAATAACAATTCTCAAAATCTGCATTAGGCCTACTTAAACGCATTATATCTACAGCAAAATAAATGAACACAGAGTTACTGCTAAATAATCACTTTATTACTGCTAGTGAGCACTAACGTTTACAAATACTGATATAAAATACTGCGACTTAAAGCCGAAGTCACTGTGCTGCTTATTAACAGAGTTTGTTGTCTTCGTTATAGGTAAATCTCACTCACTGGACATAGTGGTAAACATCACTCGTCGATTGACCGGTGAAAACACTGACTGTTCTTAGTTATATGATTCACTTATTGAACAAGATCACTCACTGAACGTATGAGAACAGATATTACTGGATAGAGCACTCACTAGACTTACTGATACGGATCACAAATTGCTTGGCTGGTAAAAACCACTGACTGTACTTATTGATATGATTCACTTATTGAATAAGATCACTCACTGAACGTATGAGAACAGATCTTACTGGTTAGAGCACTTACTACACTTACTGATAAGGATCACAAATTGATCTTACTGATAGAGATCATTGATTGAGCTAGTTTGTTAAGATCATACTGGTCTAACTACTGATACATCATTCACTGTACTAACTAGAACAGCTAAAGATCTGTAACGGAAGGTTACAAAAGATAAAATAAAATGTTAGTTATACTGTGTTAAAAAAAAAATGGGGTTCGATAAAAAGTTCAAAATTAAAAAAAAATATGTTTTAAACCAAAATAAAAATGCTATATGTGGATTATCTAATAACCATTAGTATCTCTTCAACACCTCCTTTACCTATTTACCTTAAAAAACAAAAATCGTCGCTCATGTACTACTTAAAAATTGCTTATACACCTCCTAGGCCTATTGCCTCACTTCAATAATCATCATCGCCCACCTTAACTCTCCATAACCTCTTTCTTCCAACTTCAACGTAGAACAATATTAAATATTTCACCATACTTCAATTCACCTTACTATGACTCACCTTACCTACATACACCTTACTTGAATTCACCTTAAAATCACCTTCACTTGACTCCCATAGCATAATCTTAACAATAAAAAAAATAATCATGATAATTTGCGATAATCCACATATAACCCCACCTATGCTCTGTTTGCACATACTTAATTATAATTACTAATCACTGAAAATATTTATTAATTAATTCTATCTTCTTAGGGGTGAGAACCTGGCTAATTAAAGTAGTGACTAAATGGATATTCGTGGCTACAGAAAGAAATTCAAGGCATTGCGGCAGCAACTATTCGTTTACTCTGACATAATTAAAGAATGCTGATTTACAATGAAATACATCAAGATTACAAAAAACAAACAACAAATCATTTATATACAAATATGTACAAGTTACAATTAGGCCCTAGTTCACCTATCGTATGACGCAATAACTAAGAAAATTGAAGCTAAGTTATTTCTCAAAAAATTGTAAAACTCTATAATGCAGACCTCTAAAGTTAAAACTAATGGCCATATTTACTCACGATACCAGTTGTTTTTGTAATTTAACTTTGTTTTGCACTGACTCTATTTGATTTAGCTAGCTTATTTCCATAGCGTTAGTCCGGTCACATGGCGGCTTTTTATTATTTCACTTTCCAAGAAAAGTACACAATAGATTTTACTTTCTAAGTTCTCACCAACTTTCAAGCACTTCTACTTCATTTTAATGCAACATTTGTTGCGATTTTAAAGAAAATACAACATTTTACGACGAACTTTTCACCACCTCTGTCCAGTTATATGCACAGTACGTTACGCCATTTTGATAGAAGACCCTGCTTGTAATACTTTCCGATTCGTCCCAAGGAAGAAGCAATACGTCTCACAACGTTCCAATTCTTGTGACATCTGTGTTCTTTCACATACATAGATTGATCCCCTCTCTCGTCTCCAATTGCATCCATGATCACTGTACGTACTATCATATCAAGTTTTCGATTCATTTTAAATTGTGCCATGTACTGTTATTATATTCTTTTTTATTTATTTATTTATCGAACTGTTTATAGTCTTAAATACCGCTTCACATTGTTTGCTTATAACGCACCACTCGTTGAAATAAAGTTTCTGAACAACTCCACCCTTTACACACGCTCATATTTTAATATATATTCTTTAAGTCTGCTTTTGTATTTCCTATTTTTACAGTCTGCTTTTATGTTTTATTATTTGTTTATTAAAGAAAAAATGATTCTACTGTAATTATTTTGCGTCATTAAGAAATGTAATTATATGAAAAAATTAAATGATTAGTATTATCTATGTATTGCGTCATTATTTTTCTTTAGACCAAATCTCTGTTCCTTTAGTCACTATAGGAAACAGCTGATTCATATCTTATTTTATTAATTTCTCTGTGACATGGACATAAGTGTTACAGATCGCTGATTACTACAGATAAAATACAACGTACGAATTTCGCTTATGTACAGTAAATACGTGTTTAGTCCCACAAGAGATTCGTGGAAGGTTTATAATTTCGCAATAATTTGTTGAATGTGTACCGTTTTGTTCACATAAATTTTGATAACATTTAATTTCGTCTGTTTAATTTTATTTGTGAATTTAGAAGCATATAAAATAATGTTACCTGGTCGACAGAAATTTTGAATACTGAATGGAAATGGTTGCTATGCAACTTATTTACCTACAAACAATGAATTAACTATTCAAATTTATTTCCGATTGTTGTTTTTATGGAGTTGCTTTTACAGTTGACTTTTGTACAAAATGTAAAATACGTCATCCACTTTTATTTCAACACATGATTTATAAATCCGTTTGAATTTCTTTGCTTAATGTTCTCCTACTTCTGAGACTGAACCTTTTATTGCAAGTTCACCAATAAATAATTCGACCATGCAGCTGGACCGCTGACGTGAGTTGAGCAAATTTCCAAAATTAAGTTTATATGCCTATGTTTTAGGGTTTCAACCAACAATTTGAGAAATAGGTCTACTGACGAAGGTGTTGAACAGCTGTTTGTGTGTACGCAATATATTAGTAGAGTTTGTTTGCGCCTAGTGGTCTCGCGAGTTTGCACCACTTGGCTTTGAACCGGGTACTTTTATGGTATTTTACGTTTTGGTCGATTTTGGGGGAACCAAGCGAGCTATAAGGTCGCGTAAAAAAACAAAATGTGCAGAATAACATCCTACATTTATATTTTTAGAAAAAACTAAAAAAAGTTTTATTCTCGTAGTAAAAATGTCAAAAAATAGTTACTTCCGGTCAAAAAACATACTTCCTGTGGTTGGATTTTTTTGGCTAACGAACTCGTCCGAGCGACGTAGACAACCAACATGTGTACCAAATTTGAACCTAATCGGACTTAAAATGCGGCCGCTAGAGTGCGAACACATATATATATATATGAATTTTAATGACACCCCAAAACGTGTTCTGGGGACCATGATCGGTGCTCATTTGCTACTCCCGACCTTGGGTCTCACCATAAGGGCCACTGCAATAGCTCATTTTTCCTATGGAAATTCGCTAATAAGTTAGGGGTAAATTCTAGCAAGACCCTTCCCGGGTTCAAACACTAAGTTAATATGTTAATAGCAAAGGTACAGATCAATAATAACAATCCAGTGGTTCAGTGGTAATACTTGTCTCTCTAAATTTATACTCACACAAAACACAAATATATATAATTTGACACATTAGCCTTTACTTATGCTCTACATACATTTCCTTTACTAGATACTACTTTCGTATGACAGACTGAAACAAGAACTCGGTAAACAAAGCTACTAAATTCACTTTAATTAAACTTTCCCGTTAAACTTTTGACCCCAAACCCAATGTGATATCGATATACTAAATATTCTGTTACTCACTCAAATCTCGTTCTATTGCAGAACCGGTTTCGTCCTTCAATCTCGTGTAGACTTCTCGTAGTGATGACTTGTCTCTTGCTGTCCAGCTTCCAACCCTTAGCTTATCAATCACAATACTTGGCCAAGTCCCGGCCAAACGTCCCTAGCTTGGCCTAGCTTTCCGGCCCCACACTTTAACAGACTGGCCTAGCTACCGGCCCAACACCTTAACAGACTGGCCTCGAATCTAGATTAGGGTTATGCTTATATAACCCATCTAACTTCCGTGTTGACAAACTACACTGTTCTTCCGTGCATCACAAAAACACTTCCGCCAAGCTCATCCTTCCTTAATATGCTTCCTTGTTTACCGCCATATCTGTCTTATCCGCCATATCTTCACACTAAACATACTAACTCTAATACTGAATATAACTAATATATATCTTTTAATAGACACCCTATCAATTCGTAACACACTTTGAAAAACACTGATACTCGACCGACTAATTGTGTTTTGTATTGGAATTGTTACGTAAAACCAGGAGCACATCGTGACGTTGCCAAAAGGCAGAGCTGCGTAGGTATATGTGATCCATCAAAATGAATTGAACACAAAGAATGTTGAGGAACCGAGTATTGCAACACAATACACAAAATCTACTTCGATTTTGAAGTGAAATAGTGGAGACCATAAATTTAAGTTAAAACCTTACAATAAAAATAATTAGAACCCAGGAATAAGAACTTAACTGAAAGTTTTAAATTTTACGATTGACTATGAATACTTATGTGTTTGCTGTATTGAAATGTGTCGATTAACTCATGATCTAGACAAACCAGCTACATGTTTGTCAAAGAGTATTATTTTTGTCAACATACTTGAAATTACAATTAACTGTAATATTTATGAGTTAATGTGTGCTATGACCTACTTATGTGTTAGGGTATATATATGTGTAGATATAGTTGTCGATGTGTGAAGTTGCAGTTAATTGTTATACTTTTGTGAGTTTACACAGGTGTGTGTATAGTTTTCATAAAGATTTGAGGTTGTATGCAGGGGTACCCTAAACTAAGGCAGTAAAATCTGAACAATACTGAAGATAAAATCAATACAAAAAAACGTTATAATCTAAAAGGAACAAGTCATGACTAAGACCTACTCCTAACACAAATTTAACCTATTTTTTTTTTCAAACTAGGAAAACAGCTGAAACGGTGTTATTACAGTAAACACATAACACTGTAAATTGTTGTTTATTTTATCAATTTGAACAACACTGAACATCTTCAATCATCTATTTACAGTACTTTAAATGGATAACAATTTTGAATGGTGAAAAAGCATTTTTTGATACTGTAGGCCTAAAATTTTTTAAAAATTATTTGTAAATTTTGATACCGTAGATCCCTTCATACCGTATGTATCAAAGTTGAATCAAGTTCATTCCATTTTCCACACTGAAAACACACATCGAGAGAACTTAATAGCTAATTCGAAATGAATGGCAAACCTCATGATTTTTTAGCGAATATGTAAATTTCATATCTCGATAACGCTCACTTATTTCAATTGATTTAGAGTGCTCAAAGCCCCACGAAATTAGTGCTCTGAAGCAATTTCTACTAGTACCTTGGATTTATTAAGTAAACAAAAATATATATCTAACCTTCTTCCGGTCGGTCGATTCTGAAATCCTTTCTTAGTGAACCACCATGCAAAATGTCTACTCTATATAGCCATTGCAATTGTATAGATACCATGATGGACTACGGTATATAGATTTAGATCCTTGGTTTAAGATAAAACCATTACATTCTAACGATAACAGCACCAGTGACGACACTAATAGATGGGGGAAAAAAGTCAGTATAATCGTTTAGAACTAGAACAAAAATGATTATGTATGTACTTATACGTCGAAATGGTAGTATACTTGAAGCGAATATATGTAAACGTACTGTAGAAAATATTGTCATGTATTTTGGAAAATAATGCAGTAAAAGGGGGAAAGACATTTTTATTACTTTTATAATGAACTTAACATTTGTGAATGTAGAAATAATATTGATATACATATACGGGGTATTACACAGAGGGATCAAAATGTCAGTATAAGAATAATTTATTTTTTAAATGACTTGGATACAAAATTGGAACTCAAGGAAACCTTGTAAGACAGTAATAGTTATTTTTTAAGTAAAATTTAAGAAGAGGTAAAAATTTTAATACTAATTCTTTATTTTAAAGATTAATAAAAAACAAATACACTACTTCAACTTTAGGTTCAATACAATAGTTGGTAACGAAATGGTGGATTCTAAAAAATTAAGAAATAAAAGAGGTAATTCTTAGTAAATAAAAGTTATAACATAAGATTAGTGCTAGGATTTTTTTACACCGAGTTGGATATCAACGAATGGTATAGTATAAAGCGTAAAACTTATCATGAAAACAAAATATAATGGCAATTAAAACTAATTATCCAATGGTAAAACCTGCACTAATTTAACAAATTGTAACCACTTCTTATCGAATTTCCATAGGAAGAATGAGCTATTCCAATGACCCTTATGGTGATACCTAAGGTCCAGGTTAGTAAATGAGCACCAATCATGGTCCCCAGAACACGTTTTGAAGTGGCATTAAAAATTTGATATAATATATAAATGTATATATGTTCGCACTTTAGTGGCCGCATTTTAAGTCCGATTTGTCCAAATTTGGTACACACTTTGGTTGTCTACGTCGCTCGGACAAAAAAAATCCAACAACCGGAAGCACGTTTTTTACCGGAAGTGACTATTTTTTAGATTTTTCGTAATAAAATCAATGCTTTTGGTTTTTTACACGATCTTATAGCTCGTTTCGTTCTCCCAAAATCTATCAAAACGTAAAATACCACAAAAATACCCAGTTCAAATCCACGTGGGGGATTTTACGGTGAGGGCATCATCTGGCCCGAAGCCGACGACCGAGTTTGTACGCTGCGAGTGAAATGAAACGGTCCGTAATACGAGGCTGCAAGGTCGAGGGGCAAACATGGAAAGCGAGTTTTTCCGCTGCGAGTGGAACAAAGGCGTGCGTGAGTCAAAGCTGGATGCTTAGCATGTATTTGTGTTTAAAGGCGCTAACAGCGCTTAGATAATGGGTTGTACCGCATCTAATGGCCGCCTGTTAGGGGTTAATAATATCTAATAAATTATAAAAATAAGATTTCTTGTCAAATGAACAATTCTCCTAATACATTAACCAACAAAAACTGATTCTTTACGCACAAAACCAAATTTAATATAGATCAATATTGTTCCCCAATATTCACAAATCGTGCTTTTCAACTTATTCTGCCTTCGTGGATCTTGTTGGTCAGATCAGCTTCCTTCTCTCTAGGTCCGCCTAGCTAGAACACGCCAAGGAAAAAGCCTCTTGTCTCACCTTGACACCCACGCCAGCATCTTCACCACAAAGACCACAGTCTCGCTAGAATTCTTGTCTCGCAAAAGAACCTTTCCCAAAAGACCTCATTTCGAATTATTCCCCTCTATTTAATATCTCCGTCGCCACCCTTTCAGCTCAGTTGGAGGTTCACTTTAAATTGCAATTGTGCGACATGATATAATTATTGCACCAAGCAAATATATTTCTACCTCTAACAAAACCATCCGAATAAAAATAATTCTAATCTTACTTCGTAACATTAGTCAGGAGAAATGAATAATACTCACGTTCACTATACATGCTTGGCCTTCACGACTGGGGATTGGTAAATTCAATCTAGATTCAACGGTTTCCGTTTTTTCTTCATTCGGAGCAGCGTTCTGTTGTCTGTCACATAATCGTTTAGACGAGTCTTGCCTGAAATATAATACTAAATTTATAGTTTTTCCAACACTATTATTTGTAGGTGTTATTGTACAATAGTTGAAAGCATAACAAAAGATGTGCAAATGGGGGCACCAAGCAATACATTTTTTTTTAAATACAAAAAATAAAAAATAACACGAGTATGCTTTCAGAAGTTGAGTTCACCATCTCATTGATTTTATAAAAGAAGCAGTAATAAAAAATGAATTTAATTATTTACAGTACGACCTGTCACATCCGGGGACTCTCCCATAACCGGACGTATAACAAATTTTCGTATTTTGGGTTTGTGTGGCAGATGGGGTGGAAAAGTGAAAGTTGCAGCTAGAATAATGTTTGCGCGCTGAGCCTAGTCTTAGCGGGCTGTGACCTTGAAACGTTATCTCTGAGAAATTATGTTGTACATCAAGACGAAACCGAATTGATGCTTTTAACCCTCCAAGTGGCATGGTTAAAGCTAAAATTGAAAAGCCTGTTTTTAGCGTTTTGCAAGCATATTTTTAAAAATTCGCCAAAAATAGTAAATGAACCTCAATCCAAAAGTGTTCCATAGCTTTTTTTGTACAAGAAACTTCAAAGAATTCAAATATGCCACTAAAAGTTTGTTTCTTTTGAAATTGTAAAAGTTATTAGCTTAGAAAGCAAAAAATGTTTAGTAACGGAAGGAAAAAAAAAACAACTTTATGCCTACATAAAAAATAGTAAAAAATTTTTGTAATTTTTTTCAAAATACACAAAAGTTTTATAATTTAGTTCTAAATAGAAATATGTAAAAATATATTTCAATTTCACAATTGTTTAGTTCAAAATAACACTTTGAACGTTTTTACTACATAACCTGCAAATCAGACTAAGTTCAAAGTGACTAGGCCTAAACATTTTTACGTCAAACAATGTTTTTTTTTATACCAAAAATTTGAGAATGAAATGTAGAATCGAATAGCATTCTACCCTGTTTCAAATAACTTTATATTTTGTAATGAAAAATCAAAATATCAAAGCGTTAATTTAACCTAAAACCTTATTTCTAGGCGATCTTATTTCTTCACTTACCGTTTTATTAGAACACTGTTATAAGCCTAATTTCACTCAAACACAATCTACACTTATTTATTTATAACTAAAACACAATATAACACTATTTTATAAACTATAAACACTTTCAATTCACTAAAATATCAAGACGAATAAAACTTACAGTGAACGCTTTGAGATCAGAGTGTAAAGTGGTTATTAGTTTATAGACCGCTTCATTTACATCATGTCTGAGCCAACTAAATTTCACCTAAATTATTTGAACTGAACATAGAATAAACGTTGGAATTTTCTCTTTAAAACAGTATATTAAACATCTTATGAATAAATCGATTTCTGATAGTAAAAATCGATTTACAAAATGCTTGCTTATTGGCCGAATCGTTAACCAATGACATGCCTTTATTGTAAATTCGATATCTCGAAACCAAATATAGCAGCACCTGATATCTAAACACCACTTGAAAGATAAAAGTCTGATGAATCCAATGCTGTGATGATCTTTGTGATAATTGACAACTGTGAGGAGTTGCAGGCCGTTGAAAATTACGAAGTTTTACGTTCTTAACCTCGCGATTTCGCACAGAGAACAGCTGTTTGACATTCTACAATTTTGAAACGATGGTTACGTATGTAAATATACGTTTTACGAAAAAGTTTTAAATACAAAAATTAAAGTTTAATCCATTTCCTTTCAAATGGTGCCGGTGTTATTACGATTGGATGATTTTAAGTGAATTAATTAATCGAAAATACAAATGTATGTAAATTCTCGCTAATTGTCGAAATGGCTGCATCTTGTGCCTGAGAGAACGTCACTTTGGGCAGTCTGCCACTGGGAGGGTTAAGAAGATTGATGGACATGGCTGCAAAAAAACATGTACAGTGTGTGAAGCAGCCGAAAATCAAAACTTTTTCAAAAACTAATGTAGCCATTAGCGTTCCTATACGGTACTGTAAGTTAAAAATTTTTTATATTTTAATGTGCCGAACTGTAGGCCTACGGATAATTTGTTTAAACCTAGTGTGGTTATAAGTACAGTACTGTACCTAGATACTTTAAACATACTTTAGCTATTTAATTACTGTACCGTAAGAATTAAAACTGTGTTTTTACAGATGTAACCTGTTTTCTTTTATTGTTTACTTTTAATTACCAATAGTCTAACTGTTGTATACAATTTTTTGTTTTGTTTGTAGGCGAAAAACCAGGGTGGTTATCATTGCCTGGCTGTTGTATACAGAACGTCAATTTGTTTGTCTACATAGTACATTAAGTACAATTCCAAACCGCTTGAAACATCTAAAAATAATAATCAACAATAATGGTTTTCATTTTTAAACCCTTTGGCTATTTATAAATGACCTTGCTGTATCCGGATTTTTCCATATCCGGATTGAACGATCACATTAGTCCGAATATGACAGGTTGTACTGTACGATGTATGTATAAATTCTTTTCCTGTTTCAATTTTACCATTGTAGCCTACGGATTAGAAAAATGTATGAATTATTTATCTTTCTCCGTCTAAGTTTAAAAGCAAGATAAGACTAAATTCTGGTACAGATGGTTTCACCTCTCACCTCCCAGAATCTTCAATAGTTTCCGATTCCATTTCAGTTTCTTGGTTACAGCTATTCGTTTCCATTTCCATACTTCTTTTTGCTGCAGGATTCGCACTGCCATTTAATGTTTCATTATTTGAATGTTTAGGTTCCTAAAGTATTGTAATTAAGGAAACATACAGTAGAATAATTTTTTCTTATCATGTCTCAAATTAAACACATTCATTTTTATAAATTGAAAGAAAAACATTATTTTAAAAGTTTACCTAATATATGTAGGTACATGTATTTTTATATCTATTTGCATGATTTTTTTTGATAAATTAATGTATATTTATAAATAAGTAATGAGAGTTTGTACACTGAAACCTCGTTCATCCGAAATTGATGGAACCAGACTCTTTCCGGATAAGGAGAAATCAAATAATTTGTGGTAGAAAATTACAGAAACAATAAATAATTTTGACACTTATTGAATCACAGTGGTGACGTGAGTACAGTCTGGTTCGACAACAGTTGCACCGTGCCGCCAAAACTGACCCCTTGTACGGGATTGTCCATTACTCGCATTGTATTGTCGTAAAATTTTTTAGTTTCTTTCTGACGACCATTGTGCATAAAAACCGGAGTTCCGGATAAACAAGGTTTTAGTACAATTAGATTATATGTTGAGATTTTTACATCTGAGGACAAGTAAAGGGTGTGTTTTAACAGGAAAGATACAAGACATTACTAATGTTAGGCATGACTTATCTTTGGTGTTCTGCATGATTAGGAATTTAGATTGTCTCTGTACCAAAACCTTGGAACGAAACATGTCAAATATATATTTTGTAATCTGTGGATCATAAAAAAAATATAGAATTTGTATTCTAATAAATGTCATCACTCAACATATAAAAGTTAACCCTTTTCTTCAGTGTTATACTAAGAACATATTTTTCTGAGACAAAGGATACTTGTGCCCAATTGTTAATTCCAGGAATCGAAACACAATAAATGGATCGCCTCTCTTTGTTTTTATTAGCTTCTGAGTCAAACATAACTTCTTCTTCCTCCTAAAATAAAATGAGAACAATTTCATGTAATTAATTAACTATCATTATTGTTTAATGTTCATTGTTCTGGTGTCCAAGATATTAAATAATTTAATAATATATAGTAATAAATATAACTATTACCTTTTTTATTCCGTCATGTGGCTTTCTTCTTTGTCTCATTAAATAGACGCGTTTCGAAGTCGAAACTTCATCATCAGTATATTTATTTTATTTATTTATTTCTCCAGCTTCCCTTTGATTACAAAAGTTTGGTGTTGCCAATGGTAATGTAGGATTTGTCGACAAGTTCACAAAACAATACAGAAGCACAAAAGAAAACACAATAAGTATTGAGTATATCATTACTCAATAGAGCTTGTCATATCATTAGCACTCAAATAAAAACATTACACATACACAAGTTTACACGAATGTCTGTTGTTACAAACAAATGAGTAAGATTTTGATTTCACTCTATGTAATATGAAGTATTCATTGTTTTTTTAAATGAAGGAGATAGGCCTAGCCTAACAGAATTGTTCAAGACAAATAGCTATAAATTTTAAAATGTTAAACAATAAAAAGTAACTGTAGAGAACTAAATTAAAATTAACTTACTTTTCTTAAAATTAAAACCTACCTTTTTCTTATAATATACATATTATAAGGTTTATAAACAACAGTTAGAAACAGAAACCAATTATGTATTAGAGCATAACCTCAAATTGAGATTCAATCGCATTTCACCATTGTAAATAATGTTAAATTTATTAAACGTGCAGACAATTAGTTTTAATGTATCAAATAGCATAATGTATTGTTCAATTAAGATATCAAAAATTATTGCAATTGTATAAATTAACTTTTGTAAGAACAAAATGTAAATACAAGCACAGCTGTGGTGTTGGAAATTTAAGTATGATAATAACTAAGTGAACGTAAACGGCAAAATCGATTATCGCTAGAAAGGCAGTGACATATAAAACAGTGTATTATAAGTAAACGAATATCTCAAAATTAATAACTTTTAAAAGCAGCTTAAATAGTAAACATCAATCAAAATAATATGAACAGTATAAATGATGTAAATAAACGGCGAAAACAAGATTTAGCAAACAATTATAAGTTTTAAATAGCCTACAAGCTTAATGCCTAATAGACAGAGTGTATACGAACAAGAGATTAAGTGGCAGTTTTAATTGTAGAGCAGATGTTTAAAAATTAACCTTTTCGCCTTTAAACCCAAAAAAAAAAAATTAAAATTAACCCAAGCCAAATTTAGTATTGTTTGAACCAACCAAGGGTATAGACGTAAAGGTAAAACAGAAAAAGCTATATGATTTCCAGACCAGAAGATTAAATAAACTTAAACAGATCAGTAAACCAGTAAATACCTGAAGAATATAAACAAGTTAAACCTAATTTCAAGGTAATATCTAGCCTTATATTTTCTTAAAGTAAACTTTTCAAATTGAACTTATCACGTCATTGACATCAGCATAAAATTAACTTTCAAACCTTTTTAGTATTTTAGGCACAATTTGGAACATAAGATAAATAATATTAGAATAGTAACTGCACATTTAATAAATCAAAGCCACAAACTAAAAAGTACCGAGATAAGATATTTTTAAAGAAAATATTATAAAACTATAATTAATAATTTAATTGACCCATTGTATTAAGTGCTCTATATATTTCATAGAAGAATTAATAATAATTGTAATTATATTGTAAAGATAAAATAACTGTTAATAAAAGAATTAAATAAACGGTACCAGGAACTAGCACATACTTTCTCACAAATATATTTAAATTATTAAACAGATTCACGGTAACTTGTAGGGTGGGGTAGGAGAGGTGATTTTGTATTAAAGTTGTTTTCCCATAAAAATCCATAAAATAACGGAAAACCCAACTTTTCTCAAAAACGGCTCGAACGATTTTGATTAAAATTTTACAGTTTATAGTACTTTAGGTCCCTAATAAACTATAAAATTTTAATCAAAATCGTTAGAGCCGTTTTTTAGAAAAATTGATTTTTCCGTTATTTTAAGGGTTTTTATGGGAAAATTACCATTAAAAATAAAAAATTCACAAAAATGAAAAAAACGCCTGGAGATACCGTGGATTAGTACCTCCACACCAAATTTCATCAAAATCGGACGACTGGTTTAGGCTCTAGGTCTGATAACATCCACACAGATACACAGACACACATACAGACACACACACAGACATCACTCCGAAAACCACTTTTTTAGGTTCAGGGGGGCCCAAAACGGATATTTCCACCAAAAACTCAAACTCGAAAATTTTGACGAATACAATACTTTCTCCATATACTATGGTATAGGGGGAGAAAGTAAAAATTGTAAAGCAAGAAAGGCTATATTATTTAATATTGTTTCAGTAGAGAAATAGAAAAAATACTTTTATAAATATGACGCCCAACAAGTAGGGCATTTATTAAGAGAAGAAATACCTTATATACTGTCAAGTGCACATCGTTTCGTGGTCCGCGGACTACTGGCATTTGTGGTAAGAACAAGTCCAGTAGAGTACAAAAGCCATTCTTATCATCCAATCGTATCTCATTGCGGTTTAATGCTATGAGTTTGACTGAAAATACTGCTTAAAAAACAAAACTTAACACCAGAAAAGAAAACAGGTGTTTATGAAATAGATTGCGGGGACTGTGATTGTTTTTATATAGGACAGACCTTTCATAGAGCGATATAAGGAACATTTGCCCAAAAGTAGTCTATACGCTAATAAGTCGAGTTACCGACAACATTTGATCGACAACAAACATTCGTATACCAATTTTAAATCCGACTTGAGACCATTCCATATCAGCAAAAAAGGACCAAAGATGAACGCAATTGAAGAGTTTGAGATATACAAGGCTTTTAAACAAACACCAGATAATATTCTAAATGACAAGCTATCATTTCAGTCGAATTCATTGTATGAAACCGCAATGTGATACGATTAGATGATAAGAATGGCTTTTGTACTCTACTGAACTTGTTCTTACCACAAATGACGGTAGTCCGCGGACCACGAAATGATGTGCACTTGACAGACATTCGTGTAAATGTATACGTGTAAACTTGTGCATATGTAATGTTTTATGTTTTTATTTGAGCGTTAATGATATGGCAAGCTCTATCGAGTGATGATGAAGTTTCGACTTTGAAACGCATCTATTTAATAAGACGAAGAAGAAAGCCACATGACGGAATAAAAAAAGGTAGGTAGTAATAGTTATATATATTACTATATATTATTATTGTTTGATTAAAATATATTATAGATTATATTTGCAATTATTGAAATCTATAAAACTAACACTTGGAATTCAATTACAAATATAGCTACAGTACTTACAAAAGTCTTAAACAATTTATTTCAATATTGTTCAATAAAACAAACATAGTACTTACAGTACATTCAAGTGTATCTTTGTATTTTCCTGATCTTATCGTGGCTTCATTTGTAGCAATATTTCGAACTTCATATGACGAAAAATAAAGAACCGGATTGTACATATCCTGAACCATTCCACGAAATCGTACAAGTTGGCCTTCTTTTAAACAATGGGTTGGAAATGAATTTAACAAAGGCAACTAAAACAATAACACGCACAATTATTACATTCTGATATAATGTTGAATAAGATTAAATCAATCAATTAAAACCTTTAATAATCTAAGAGTTTTAGTTAAATATGTCTTTATTAGTCCTGATACAGCAAATTGCTGCACACCAGTGGTAAGTAGTTTTATGCTAGGCTACACAAGGTTGGTTGGATTTTTATCATTACCAACTATAAATTTGTAAGGCTAAAAATTATAGATTATAGTAGCCTATAATCCACTTATAGGTAGTACACTCTACCCTGTATTGCCAACCAAAAAATAACAAAACCTGAACTAAACTAACTTACAGATACTACTAGTCACAATATGTTTCAAGTTTGTGTAGGCTACATAATTGTATATATTGGTATACCACTACATTAAACTTTCTTAAAAAAAAGTCATAACATTTTTTTTTACGTTTACATCTTGCAAGTTAGAGGATCTGTATTGTAATTTCCCCATATATAATAAGTAAAATAATAAATCACTGTGTTATTATAGGATACTACAAAATATTTTAACATATTTTACTGAAATTGTACATACTAAAATTAAATAATATTTTTCCGAACATGTTTAAAACAAAATTAAAATGACTCTATTTAGGCTAATATAAAAAAAAGACTTAATTACTAGGGTAACTGCATGGTCCAGAGGACCATCTGCTGGTATTTATATATTATAATATTAAGTTGTCCTTAATACATAATAAACGGTACCAGGAACTGGCACATACTATCTCACAAACATATTTAAATTATTAAACAGATTCACTGTGACATCATAATTGTAGGAGGGGTAGGAGAGGTGATATTAAAGTATGAGATTAACTAATAAATATCATTATTATTAGCTAGAGAGAAAACTATTCGATCGATTTCTAACAAATTTGCACCAAACACGTCAATTAGGCCTGTATAGATGCACGAGAAAAGGTTTCTTGAAAAACAACCCTTTTTGCCCCATTCGATGTTCCTGGTATTGGACTCTTATCTATCTGGGAGAATCTTTCAGGCCAAGCATGGTGAGACAAGGTCTGCCCTCTATAACTGCTACGCAGGTGTTCCACAGAGCTCGGTACTGGCATGTGATATGTCGCAGTTACCAGGCATTACTGTTGCAACGTTTGCAGATGATACTGCTTTCCTCTCGTGTAGTAATGGTTCAGACGAAGATAGGAGCGGATTGCAATGACAATTGGACAATACAAAAATGCCTGGTAAGTTAAGTGGCGTATAAAAGCCAGTGCATCCAAATCACATCATGTTACCTTTGCTCTCGTAAAGGGATATGTGCCCCAGTTAAGTAGGGAATGATATTTTGCCTCAGTCCGAATGAGTCAAGTATCTTGGATTCTACTTTGATCGTCATTTGACTTGGAAAAATCATGTCAGGAACAAGAGAGATGCGATCAACAATCGTTTCAGAAACCTACTTTGGCTCCTAGGTAGACAATCTCCTCTGTCTCTCAACAACAAACTTTTAGTCTACTGTTTAATCCTCAAACCTATTTGGACCTATGGCATTGAACTTTGGGGCACTGCAAGCAAGTTCACTATACAATGCATGCAGAGGGTCCAAAATAACATTCTGCGAGTTATTTTGAATCCACCATGGTATACTCGTTATCTCTGAGATCCATAACTATCTGGACATGCCAACGATCCAAGAGGAAATTGTTCGTCGAAGTAGGAGTCACTTGAAGTGCCTTTCAGGACATCTTAATCCTCTTGCCAGGCTGTTGTTAACACCATGTTCCGTCAGAAGACTGAAGCGGAAGGACATGGTGTTTGACTAGGAAGAATTGCGGGGCGGTAGCTTTTCTATCTTCATAACGCCATTTTCTCTTTAGCTAATCTAATTATAGTCTGTTGACTAATTATAGATTAAAATGATAAAAAAAGAGAGAAAAAAACATACAATTTGTATATTTACAGTTAGGTAAGTGGACGTAATTTTACTATACGACCCTCGGCTGATATTTTTGCATCCTTGATTTACATTCTACTGTTAAATGTGGAATTCAGGTAAACATACTAAGACTTCAACCCTAGGCTAGCCAAATATTTTTGCAGACAACAATGTTTCATATTCTACTGTTAGGCCTAAATACAGGAAAACATACTGTGACTAAAACTATAGGTTAGAATCTTTTAGGTTTTTTTAAATTATTCTTGCATTTCTGTTGCCATAGGTTAGCCTAGAGTCGAATAGTAAACTTGTGCCAAAAATTTAAAATAGAAGTAATCAACCTGAAGTTTTTATATTTTCAGTTAATACAACTACAAAAACACATTGTAAAAAAATAAGAAAGCATAGTTAGTCCAGTTTAAACTCACAATCTAACATGCAAGTTAGAAGGGAGGCATATTGTAAACTTATGCCATCAGGGAATATCAGGTATATAATAATAATATATATCTTTACATACTAAAACTATCGTATTTCCATAAGACATTTAAAGTATAACTTGTCATTTGAATAAAAATTTACCTGTTGCCAATTTCCTTCATGATTAATTTCAGCCTTACACTTATCTGTATTGTGTTCCCAGTAAGTTGAATTGTAATTGAGTACATCCATTATTAAAAGAAATTGGGGAAGTTTTACAGATAACAAATTTAAACATACACAGTAAATGTAAAAACAAACAGGATGCACACTATTAACTTTAGGTCATTCAAATTGTTTTAAAGTTACTAACAATACAATAAAATCAAGGTTAGTTTTTAGAACAATATAGAGCTAGAAACAAAATGAACACATTTCACTAAAATATGGCGGGAGAACTTCCCGCACTGATCAGGTGTACCAATTGATCCTGTTTTGAGCCCAAAGTGCTAAACTAATTCCATAATTTATAAAATTCTAACATATTAAATACATGACTGTAAAATATAAATATTGCTTGGTGTATGTATATTTATATAATATAAGGATATTACAAAGTGTAAGTATAAGGATATTCTATATTTATTGTAATGATTTTGACATTTAATGTCTAAACTAGAATGTTGTAATTATTGACTAAAAAATGTGATTTCTAAATTTTAAAGTTTATTAAATAAATGTGTTTAAGTTTCAAGGATAAGGCATATTATAATTTGCACAAAACGTCCTTTTTGAGGTCTTATGTTCAATTATAGGTTTTTTTTAATTGCTTAATAGAGGTTGATTTTAGTAATAATATTTTATTATATTGTTTTTAATAATATATAAATTGTTTTATGAGCTATTTAATTAATTACACTAACTACATTTACTGTCTGAATTAAAAAGAAATACATACTATATGAAGTGTTATTTTGATTCTTTTAAATCGTAATAAATAAAATTTCAGTTTTTATTATTACTTCACTGTAAACTAAAGTAGTAATACTTAATTACGTGAAGATTGTTCAAAATGGCTAGCTAGGGTATAACATAAATATTTTTTTAAAGTATGTTATATAAATGTACTATAGTTTTGTCGGAGTATATAACAATTTTATTTGACATGCCAAAAGTCATTGTAAAGAGATAAGAAGAAGTTGGGTGTTGAATTCTGATAGATCTGACATCTGTCGGCAAGAGATTTAGTTTCGGAAATAAGCACAGTTTCGATAAAATGGCGGCCGAAACGGCTGGTGCGGTACAAAGTAATGTAGAAATAGTGAGAGGACAGAGTTTTGAAGTTGGACCAAGGTACATAAATTTGGCATATATTGGAGAAGGAGCCTACGGCATGGTTGTGTAAGTAAATACATTTTATAATTTTTGTTTAATGTTAATTTTTTAAGAAACAGTCTACCCTACCTGCTTGACAGTAGCCTAATCGTAAGATTTAGGCTAGGCTTATAATAGGCCTATATTGTAGTAATAGAAAAATAATAATGTGCAAACACAATAATGTATTATTAAGCGGTTAATAAAAATATTATTTTCACAGCCTTCATTAGGCTATAAGGTATTCCATTTTTGAACTGAAAGGTCCTGCTAGCCTTTATAAAGTCTGATGATAAATATTTATCTTCATAATTTTGTAAAATAGTAGGCCTACTTTCTCTAGTTGGTCAGCTGATTTGGCCTGTAATAGAGGATACCTACCTGTCATGAATATCCAATTTTTTGTTTTTGTCAATTCTTGTGCCTTTAAAAGAAAATTGCCTAATGCAACTTTTTCTCAAGTGTCTTTATTTGTTATCTATGATTTAATGTTTTTTATTACTAGTTCTCCAAGAAATGTAGGAACTGAAATTTGAACACAACATGGAATGCTGCCAGTGCAACTTTACTATTCGACTCTAGGCTAACCTATGGCAACAGAAATGGAAAAATAATAATTAAAAAAATACCCAAAAGGTTCTAACCTAACCTATTTAGTCACAGTATGTTTACATGTATTTAACATTTAACAGTAGAATGTAAAACAAAGTCGTTGTTTGCAAAAATATTAGCCTAGAGTCGAATAGTAAAGGTACGCCAATGCTGCCAATAGCAGGGTCCTAAATAAAGTAATGCCTTATCTATAGAAGTTTTTGAAAGTTTAGAACCAATCCAACCTGTATTTAATTGTATTTTCTGTGAATCATCAACAAGCGTGATCTGTATAGAGATAGAAAAACCAAGTGTTTATGATATTGTAAAAATTTAGGTTTTTTACTCAAGAATAAAATCTGCTCTTGGCGTAAGTTTACTATTCAACCCTAGCCTAATATTTTTGCAGACAACGTTTTACATTCTACTGTTAAATGTTGAATACAGGTAAACATACTGTGACTAAATAAGTTACTATAGGTTAGAGCCATTTAGGTTTTTGTTTATTTGGCCTATTATTCTTGCATTTCTGTTAGTAAACTTCCGCCCTGCTCTTCCCAATGCTAACCTTCTGTGGTGTTAGAACAACTGGACTTCAGATTGATGCAGTAAATGATAGCCTAACCTACTTATTGAAGGATTTTTATTGAAACAATAGCCTATTGGAATTTTAACAATAACGATATTAAGTTTTCAATCTAATATTTTTGACTTTTAAATAAGATTACATATGCTACATTACTAATGAATGCTAAGTAAATAACAAAGAGAATTTTTTGGGGAAACCATGTGGCTATAATTTTAATTTGATAGCCATACATTTTTGTCAAATATTGAGTTCGGTTGCATTTCTTATCCAGTATAATGAGCTAACCATTCTACAACTCATGTTTTCTAATAATAAATACAAATTTAGACCCAGGCTCTATTTCCTTTGTATTACTGTGTACTATTGTAAATAACCCTAGGGTATGTATTCTGTCCTAGTATGCATTTTGTCCTGGAGTGAAAACATTGTTTTTATGGTCACAAATAACTAATTGCTAATACTCTACTATTACTGGGTCAACTTGAAATTTTATATTTTAGTTAGAGAATATATTGAACAAGAACTAACTAGAAAAACATAAAATTAAATGTCGAAAATCATTAACAATGAAGAAAACTTCACATTAAAAGTCGTCTGGATCAGTTCGGTATCAGAGTAGGCCTACACTGTGTAACTGAAGGACCAATTCATTGGTGTTTTGCTGTCGTAAAACTCACCGATAGCATGAAAAATATAGTCCTTGTAATCCGACAATAATTAATGTAGTACTAACTTATGTATGCTATATGTTTACAAATTGGAAACATACTGTGTGACTAAAGATTACACGTTAGAACTTCAGGCTATTTTTTTTTATTCTTGCGTATATATTGAATAAGAACTAACGATAACACACAGAAATTAATTATCGTATCACTAAAAACTTCACAAAGAAACGGATTCATTTTTGAACAAGACGCCATTTACGTATAAGAGTGATTGAAAGCAAGACTCAAATCTGATCAAAGGAGCGTGGACTTTGAACTTTCTTATCGCTCGACGAGCTAATCTACAAGGTTACGGACATTTAGTTTTTGATTTTTCGATAGTTTTTGTTCAATATAGGGCCTATATACGCAAGTGCAAATAAAAATAGCCTGAAGTTCTAACTTACAGTCCTTTAGACACAGTACAGTAGATATTTTGTTTCCAATTTATAAACATATATGTAATTTAGTACAGTATATTAATTATTGTCCATTATTATTAATGTCGGACTACATGGAAAGGCCACATTATCTTGTTTGTGCTATTTGAGAGGTTTACGATGGTAAAACACTAAACGAATTGAACACTTCAGGTACACAGTACCTACTCTGATACAGAAACTGATCCAGGCCACTTTTAATGTAAGTTTTCATTATTATTGATGATTTCCGACATTTACTTTTTCGTTATTTCTTGTTAAATATTTTGTTCAACTACAATATCATAAAATTTAAAGTTGACTCAGTAATAGTGGAGTATTAAATTAACTAAATCTCTTGCAACAAAAATTCTCTAGTAAACAGTTTAACAAGTGGTGTTAATAAGTATATTATTTTAAAATTTAGTTGTATATTAATAGCTTGAATGTAATTTATTATAGGCCTATAAGAAAAAGTTATGCTTTGACTTGGTTACCGTTTGTTTACTGTAAGAAGTTAATTTTGAATTTTCGTCCATTCTTTTCTTCAAAACCCTTAGCGCATTTAGGCTATCTATTTTGTTATGTGAGGAAAGAGAATATAAAAACAAAGTCTGGAACCTGTAAGAAGAGCCTTAGTAAGGTTTAAAGCTTAAACTTAATTTCAACCATCCTGAAAGATATTTTGTGGTTTACTTAATTATTGGTAGTAACATTTGAAGGGGAAGCAACATAATGTCAGTAGGATATGTCAATGCTACGTAAGTTATTGGATTAAAATATGTTTCCAAATTATTGTAGAATGTAGTAGTAAGGGTCGCAATTCTGCAATGATTTTTTTAGTTTAATTAAGGTGAAAACCTTTAGAGTTGCCATCGCATTAAACTCATTTTTTCCTAACTGGTACTTTTACGTGTTCGGTACCAACAATGACTAGGCTACTGCACACCACTATATCAAATGAGAAGCTTTCCTAAAAACCAAAAACATTTTTAAACATAGGCCTACTAGTAGGCCTACAATTACATAAATGTTAAAAGCGTGATAAAATAAGTACAGGCATACATTACATTAAAAAAATTTAAGTAGGCTATACTAATAATAATTAAAAAAAAAAAAACTAAGAGGATCAGTTTAAAAGATCATAGTAGCCTATCGAAACATGAACTCTGAGAATTCCTACTCTACTATTTGCAATATTTTCTCACTTTTAAAAACAAACTGCAGAAATGTGAAAATCGTTTTGATGCGACTTGTCCATGAAAAAAAAGAGAACAGAAAACATGTCATAAGAGTTAGTAAATGATACTTACAAAATGCAGTAATTCAGAAAAAATATGATGTAGGCTATATTATACAGTAAGTTTATTGTACTGGAATCAGTTACATGTGTTTACTTAAGATAACAAAATTTAAAAAAGTGTTGGTGGCATCGTTAATTTACAAGATCTATTTATGGATACATATTTTGGTAATTGTGTACTATTACTTTGTCTGAAACAAACGTTCTTATCGACAGATAATCACGTTTGAAGAGTCTGAACAACAGGATATTACGTAGTAGAAATGAAAGCATTAATAAAAAAGTAGCCTCAAGTTCTAACTTATAGTCTTTAGTCACAGTATATTTGCCATAACAACCCCGCCCGCCTCTGACCTGCACTGTTAACAAACCTGCTCGCTGCAAAACAACTTAATTTATGTTACTACAGTAACTTACATACAGGATGGTTATAAAATCTCTTCCCCCCTCCGCTTTAACTTTTGTGTTTGTTAAAACAAACAAATGTCCTTTGGGGAACGAACGATACTAAAACTTAACCCAAAGTATCTTTTGAAGCCATCGGAAATTTCGAGTGTCCCCTAAAAATGGGGGATTTTGGGGGCAACTCAAAATTTTTAAATGGGAAGTATGGTCATGTGATACCTCATTTTATAGGTCTATTTGTGACTAGAAAAATGACATAAAGAAAATAAAAATCGGACCGCCCAAAACAAAATGGCGGCCCTAAACGTGTTGAAATAAATCAACATAAAGTTGCTAATACCTCGAAAAGGAAGAGTTTTCAGAAAAAAATTCAAGAGACAAAAAATGTTTATTTTAAAATGCTTGACCTAAAAACGATATGTCAAATAACACTGTCTTTTCTATAAATGACTAGCTTCTCATTTAAAACGTTTAAGTTGACTCCTACACCTTAGAAAATTTTGTAAAAAATAAAATTTACGAAATCGATTTGGAAGCAATATTTATTTTAGGTCAAGCACTTTGAAATAAACATTTTTTCTCTTGAATTTTTTTATACAAACTTCCTTTTTGAGATATTATAGCAACTTTATGTTGATTTATTTCAACTTTTTCCGATTGCTTCAAAAGATAGTTTGGTTTAAGTTAGTATCGTTCTCCAAAGGATTTTGTTTGTTTTAACAAACACAAAAGTTAAGGGGGGGGGGGAAGTGACTTTATAACCACCCTGTATATGTTTACAAAGTGACTATGGAAGCATACTGTGGCTTTAGAACTTCAGGATTTTTTTATTTTCATCGATTCAACGAGTACATAAGCGACACTAGTTGTTCATCAGATGATGACTTTTCAATTATGTTACTCATTCGTATTTTTCCCTGGCCTTGTTAATTCACTGTTAGCATATATAAATGTATAACATGTAATATGGGAAGGTTTGCTTCTGACAAAACAATTTACTGTAGGCCTACCAATAATTCTAACACCACTGGTTACTCCAAAATATTAGCTTCAGTAGGCCTACTTTTGAAATTAGAGGGAAAAGGGATAAAGCCTAAAGCTTTTTCTAAAGATATCCCACACAAAAGAATCATAAAATATTAATTTTTGGTTTCCAAACTTTGTGTTAGTATGCAGCTTAATAAATTGTGCTGAATTTCATTTTGTTAGTAGCCTACACCAGTCAATAGAAAATTTTCTTATGGTAAAAAATTTAACATCAAACTGTTTGCGTTTTGACTCGAGGAATAGTTTTTGGATGAGAATTCCACCTTCGGAAACAATGATTTCTTATTGTGGAGTTGAAACAATAAAAACCGAGAAGAATTTGAATTTTTTGATGTTTTCGCTGATATTTTGTAAATCATTGATTGAAACGCTATACTTTTAATGGAAAAGTTTTAGTAAATTAAGAAACCTTTAAAACGAGACTGTCTACGACTTGATCAGTGCATTTTTGACTGAGAAAAATGGCATTGTTTGGAAAAATGTATAATGTCGACATTTTAAAAGTTATAGCTTTGGAATTGTGTAAAATGCCATATATTGGGATGTAGGCCTATATTAACCATGCACGAGGTGATCCAGTCGGATTTATTGATTTTGCATAATAACTCTTCTCTTTCTCTTGTTACGATTTATACACGATGGATTATAACACCTACTTAACATCTAGATTTTATTTACTCTTGATCCCATCTTTTCTCCACCTTGATATTTGGCATGAGTGTAACCAATATATGTCCGAATAACATAAAATAAAATTTAAAAAACATAAGATGGTGTTTTTGAGATTTTCAGAATTTTGAAAAACAAGTAAAACTTTGTTTCAGGTTGTCATGTTACGTACGAAATGAAAGCCCATACAACAAGCTTTAAAATGAGCTACCAACATCTTTCTAGTACCATACGTGATTTGATACTGAATGACCCGAGTGTTTAAACTTGAACAATTTAACAAAACTTTAAACCCGATTATAAAAGTAAAGATTATAAGCTTCAGAACGTAGCCTACATTTCAGATATCTGTAAAAATGCTGAGAAGTTTGTTAAAAGTAGACCAATAATCCTAATAAAAATTAATTGTCTCCAAAGTTATTATTTTCATGTACAAACTATCCCTTGAATCATATAGTAAATGGTTAGCTATTGAATATTTGAGTAAAAATAACCTTTTGTTTGCTCTAATGACTGGTCAAAGGTCGTCTCATAGGCGTAACCAAGACGGGGGGGGGGGGGGGTTTGTTTTAAATAAAGATGCAAAATAACACGTTCTAGGCTTCCCAAAACAGGGTGTCTAGCAACAGGGAAAATAGGGAAAACCTGGAAAAGTCAGGGAATTTTACTTTTCTGAAAAAATCAGGGAAAAGTCAGGGAATTTTGGTTAAGGTCAGGGGAAAATAACATTTCTAAGGAAAATAGTTAAAAATAACTATTTAAAATTATTGATTATTAAAATTATTAATTGAGAAAATAAACATTAAAGATAAGATAAACTTCTAAATTAATCAATAAGAAAACTATGAAAACAATGCACTTGCCGTGATATGACTTTGAAACCTTTCTCTAACGTTCTATTTCTAAAAATGTTAGTTGTATTATTAAGTGTTTTCGAATTTGGGTATCTTCGTATCAATTAATTAAATATTCAATGGAAATCTGTACTGGTAGCTGGATTACAAAAGCCATTTACTGTAGTTATTTCTTTTGTTATAATGTAATAATATATAATTTGAGTAATTCAATATTTATAGTCATAAATGCGTAATTTGCAACTGCTGGTGGTTGGCACATTAACATAGATAGTATTAAATTTTGAACTGTTATAATATTACCGTGTTTAATTAAATATTTAATTAATTCCCTAAAAATTTATTTGCTCACCAATATAATTTGATTGATTTACTAAAATTAAATTTGCATGGTTTTGTTTTGTGCTTTTTCTAAAATTGGTCAGGAAAAACGTTATTTAGTCAGGGAAATGTCAGGGAAAAGTCAGGGAATTTCAAAAGGTCATATCACTAGGCACCCTGCAAAAGTACTTTAAAATGATATAGGTATGTATAATTTTCCACTTCTAATTTTGATTCAGGCCTATTTTAGAATAATTTAGAATAGCAACCATGACTTAACCCCCGCCAAATCTTTCCGCGCGCTGTCTCTAACACCATAGGCCTGGAATTCGCACTGCGTTTTTTGTCGGCTGCGGATTAGTTCCCGTCGCCGCTCATAAAGTTTAAATCAATCACGAACTGTGTAATATATTATTTCTTTTAATGTTTTATTGGCATGAACAGAGAGCAACCCTCGCTTTATTGTTATTCCGTCGCCGAATGAAAAGGATGCAAAAAATATACATATTTGGGTTCATCCGATCAATAAATAAAAGGAGAAAAGATTTTGGAGCATTCTACACTGTGTTTCCTGATTTGAAGAACTAGAAGAAACATTTTTCAATTATTTAAGAATGTCGGTTTCGTCATTTGACGAACTGCACACGCGGTTGAAGGATAGTAGGAATATTCTACGAAAAAAAAATACAAATTGGCGTGCATTTGGTCACTGTTTCGGCGGAGACGGAGGAAATCCGTCGATTCTAGTGGCAGCGAGCGGCCGCTCAGCTACCGTCAGCGGTGAATAAACCGATCGTTTATTTTTCCGACCAATGTGTACGCTCTAATACTCTCCTTCGCGCCACTGTTGATATGATGGCGGCGACAAATAATCCGTGGCGGGCGAAAACTCCGTGTGTGTTGCAGGCCATACACTACACTGCATCGTATATCAAATAAAGTGTCAGTGCCCAATTCGACCAAAGATAATGTCGGCAATATACAGATAACTTATTGCAGCTTGACATTTGCATGGATGTTGAAAGCAAGGGACTCTTAAAAGAGCTTATTTTAATGTAAACAAAGTGCGGAATATTTTTTACAATGGAGGGTTATAACTCCCAAACTCTCTCTGGTTATGCCTATGGGTCGTCTACTCATTGGCCATTCTGTGTTAACCCTCGGGTTTCTGATGCGTCATGGGGATCCGCCACTCTGTCCGTACTGCCTCAGGTACTGTCCGTACTGTCTATTTGTCAACGATATATCGTAATAATTTGACTAGCACAACCCATATCGTCACAATATATCGTACGTGTGGACGAGAGATCGCTACAACTTATTCGACGATATAGGAAAGTTGTAGCGATAGGTTGGAATGTGTAGACGGCGGCTCAAACTTATTGCTCCATCTTAA
>JAGFPH010004100.1:61440-72597 GCA_018207615.1 Philaenus spumarius
CTGATAGTAAAAATCGATTTACAAAATGCTTCCTTATTGGCCCAATCATAGACCAATAACAAGCCTTTATTCTAAATTCTAGATCTCATAACCTAATGTAGTCACAGATGATTTAAAAATACCACTTGAAAGATAAAAGTCTAATGAATCCAATGCTGTGATGATCTTTGTGACAATTGACAACTGTGAGGAGTTGTAGACCGTTGAAAATGGTGAAGTTTTACGTTCTTAGCATCGCGATGTCGCACAGAAAATAGCGGTTTGACATTCTACAATTTTGAAACAATGATTACGTATGTAATTATACGTTTTACGAAAAAGTTTCAAATACAAAAATTAAAGTTTAATTCATTTTCTTTCCAACGGTGCCGGTTTTATTACGATTGGATAAAAAAATTATAAACGGCCGCGATTTTGAAAATATTTAAAATAATGTTCTAATTTTTCGTACAGTGATAAGAGTATACGCAAAAAATAGGTGTACAAAGTTTGAGTTCAATATCCTTCCTACTTTTAAAAATATTAAGTATTTTGTAAAAAACACATACAGACAGACAGACGAAAAAAATAAGCCTTGTAGACCCATGTTTATATTGTGAAATATGTTTGTCTCGATCCCAGGAACATATCCACAAAAGGGGTCCAGAGAGTTCGGAGACACCCTGTATAAATAAACAAAGAAGAAATAATTTTTTAAAATTAAGAAGATAGTAATATGAAATCCTGACAAAGTAAGATTTAAATCCAGCCTACAATTATTTCAATGTAATATCCAACCATAGTTTCATAGGCTAACCATTTAAAGATCAAACGATCGAAAGTTGAACTTTTAACTAACATTTTCTTATTTAAAAAAAAAATATAAATTACTTAAACACTAGAACTGAACTTTAGAATATAATTAATAGATACAAAATGTTATAATTAATTATCCCATATATATAAGAATGTAAATGTCCACAGCTAAGACCTCGAGATAAAAGAAACTATTGTAATTATTTGAACTTGTATTATTTTAAAATGTTATATTAAATTTTTTAAATGTTGCATTAAAATGTTAAAGAGTTGATCAATTTATTATTATTATAATACAAATTTCTATAGATCTAAAAATTAACAAAATTTATTATTTATATAGCTGTACGATGACGAAGGATCAACTTTGAAGATAAATGACATGATCGAAGTCGCTGGATTTCTTAGTTTTGACTCTAATCTGATAGGCTGTCCGGTTGATGATGAAGGTCAGGATTTCCCACCGCCGTCGTTAGTGCCTCGCCTTCACGCTGTATTGATTAGGAACGTGAACGAAAGCTGCCCGGTGCTGCCATCAATGATTAATAGAGGTACGTTATCTGCTTTTGCGGTAATTCTATTATTTCTGTTGTAAGAGTAAGTACAGATGAACTTCTGGGAACGAGACAAGGTAATTAATGAAATGGTTGAAAAAATTTGCTCAGTATTAAAATTAATGGTGTGCAAGATCTCGAAACTCTCGTGAAGTAACGAGAAATAACTCGATATCGTCTCGATTTCGTTGTCAAGAATAAAATGAATTTCTCGGTTGTTCTTTTCCCGATTCAGCCATAAATTTCTCGATATGTTTTTAAAATCTCGAGATTTGTTTTAGTCTTTTTATAAAACTTAAAATGTTACATTAGAATGAAAAAAACCTAAACTGAAGTTTCCCAAACAACTCGAAAAGGGGAGTGATTAGGATATCGCAATGTCTTAATTAAATTACCTTGACACTGATGAGAAATGTCTTAGCAAAATAGAGATTGAATTTTTGTAGTAAAATAAATACAGTAGACTCTCTCTATAACGATATTGAAGGGACCAGACGATTTCATCGTTATAGAGAGAGATCGTTATAAAGAGAGACTATTAACGAAACTGATTTTAAAAATGATGTACAGCTCAGTGATGCAGGTTTATTAATAAGACTCTGTAGAATAATAACATACAGTATATATTTTCAAACAGTACAGTAATTATCATGTCAAATTGAACTAAACCAATAAAAGTATGACAAATATGCTGTATGGATACACAAAAACTACACCAATCAAATGAAAAATGAAATTACAGTATGACATACAGTATACACTATTGTACATTGAATACATACGAAATATTTAATGAAAAAAGTCTTTTAACGTAGTTTGCCGTTTTTTCGTCTTCCAGAGCAATGACCTTATTTTATCTTGCAAATGTGAAACATCCTCTGTAGCTACTGGATCATCTTCGTGGTGGGTGAAGAATTTGTGGAGGATTTTAGTTGCCTCCAAGGCCTGTTGAGGAGTTGGGACTGGTTCTGGCTCTGGATCAAATTCCTCTTGGTCACTGTCTTCATCTTCATTCACTCGGACTGTATTGAGGATGTCCTCATCTGAAACTCCAGCTGTTGTAGCTACTGCTTCATCGACGGTTTCATAATCCTGCAGCTCTTCTGGTTCATAAACAGTAGGAAGCTCTAACTGTCGAGCCCAAACCGCTAAAGGCAAGTCATCATCGTCATCTTCTCTTGCTGCTTGGTCCTCCATCCATCCTGCATGCTTAAATCGTCTTCTCTGTCACCTCATCCCATGCTTTGCTGATCATTTGCACAGCGTCTAAGATAGTGGCCTTAAAATTTCCATCTGCTTCAACCAATTCCATCAAAAGCCTTCTTCGGTAGTGACTTTTAAGGCTTTTTATGACACTTTGGTCCATTGGTTGGAGGACACTTGTGGTGTTGGCTGGTAAGAAACAAAGTTCTATGTTACGAAGATCGGCTATTGCAGGATGTGCAGGGCAGTTATCCACCAGAAGCAAAATCTTTTTCCCCTTGAGCTCAGAATCCCATTTTCTTATTTCTTCTTCAAAAATTTGAGAGGTCATCCACACACTCTTGTTGGCTTTGTAAGTCACAGGCAGACGCTTAATGTTTTTGAAACAACGCGGATTTTTGGATTTGCCTATCACTAAAAGTTTTCTTTTCACGTTACCAGTCATGTTAGCTGCCACTAAAACAGTGATTCTTTCTTTTGATAATTTCCCTCCAATGCACTTTTCTGACTTAAATTTCAAAGTTTTGTTTGGAGTCAGTTTGTAAAACAAGCCAGTTTCATCAGCATTGAAAATGTCTTCTGCTGAATATCGAGCATTCATATCAGGCCACACTTTTTCCAACCAACCATCTGTTATGTTTCTATCAACATCACGAGCCTCTCCACTAATCTGCCCGTAGTTTATGTTATGACGCTGCTTCCACTTGCTTAACCAACCTTCAGAAGCTTTGAAGTCAGCAATGCCCAGCTCCGTCGCATAAAACTCTGCCTTTGCTTTAATCAGTGGTCCAGAAAGAGGGATATGGTTCATACTTTGCTGTTGAATCCACTGTAGAACAGATCGATCTACATCTTCGTACTGTGGTTTACGCATTTTTTTCTTGCTCCCCTCTTGAATCTCTGCGTCAAGCCACTTCTTCCTGTCCTTCCAAATCGTTGCCACAGTGGATTGAGAAAGCCCAGTACGTCGAACAACATCAGTCTGCTTCTCACCTTTTTCTATTGCTCTAATCACAGACACTTTTTCTTCAACAGTAAGCACTTTACGTTTTTTTTGAAAGCATGTTGTTTTCACACACACAAAAAATACAACACAAAAAATACATACAAATGTAACCGCTAAAAGCGCTAAGAACAACTGACAGTCGAGATCTGATGTGAACAGCCAGACAGTGCGTGGCAAACTGAACTCCCGCCACTCCAGTCGCGACAATTTATAGGCAGCCGCTCAAGGTCAGACGTCAAATCACAATAGAAAACAACGGAATGCTCTCGTGACGCGCCTGGTTCGGAAAACTAAAGATGTTGGTCGTTGAACTAGTGAGTCGGTTAACGCAATTACTAAGAAAGTAGCCAAATCTTGAACTGAAAATATCGTTATAGAGAGTGAGCGATATCGTTATTTAGAGAGAATAAATACATCAGCCTTATTTCAGACCAAACAAACTTTTACAAATCCATCGTTATAGAGAAATTATCGTTATAGGGAGAATCGTTATAAAGAGAGACTACTGTAATGTCAATTGTTTAAAAAATAAATATAGTTATATAAAAAATAATATGTAGTGTGAAGGATTATTAATCAATAGTCTTAAAGTACGCATCTACAAGATCCATTATATTTGTAATATCTTTCATAAACTTAATAGCAATAGCAAATCAAAAGAAGGTTAACTTAATAATAATTAAGTTATCCCCCTACACATTATTATGTCTTTCAATAATTTAAGAGTGATACTTCTCACTCTCAACTTGAAATTAAAATATATTTTCAGTCTTATTCCAAAAACAATATTCTCGTTTTTTCTCGATCTCTATAATTTGTATTAAAACACATCCCGTTCTCGTCTCGAATTCAAAAAGTCAATCTCGCACACCCCTAGTATTATTGTGTAAGATGTATATTTTATTTTAAAATATTGTAATTATGTGTCCAGCTTTGACTGTCCGAAACTTGACGGGGTTATTCGCCAGCTAAAAACAAGCAAATGATGCAGTATAATATGTGTCCTATCTTGATCTGTTTTCTGTCTGTACGTCTGTGTGTGATATTTACAAATACCTTAATATCTCAGAAACAGTTTAAGAAATAATCCTGAAACTGGGTGCGAATATTAATCTAAATAGGGTACATTTTACTTTAAAAATTGGTTCTCCTGCAGCAGTCCGTTTCAAAATGGCAGCAGTTTAAAATTTGCAATGTTAATTATCTAGAAAACAAAATTTTACAAAAAAATGTAAAGTAACAAATTTTTTTTCACTATTTTAAGACCAATCCAACGATATATCGTTTTTAATAATTGAGTCATAAATAACGGAGATAACTCAAATTTATTGATCGATTGTAGGGCTTTTTGTTACTACAGTAGAGCCCCGCTATTCCGAACCCTACTATTCCGAACAGAGTTCAGAAAAAAATAACAATTTTTTAACCCCTTAATAGTCCATTTTTTTGACAACAAAAAAGCTATTACGTTCCAATTTGTTTATTCTTTAATTATAACTGTAATATCTAAAAGTAACCTAAAAAAAAACTTTTTATAAGCATAAAAACAATTTAACCCTTAAATGCATGGTGTTGTAGAAATGCAACAGTCATTTTGTGTTGCTTTTACTTTAGTTAAAACACAATTTGGAGCTTTGCAGCATAAAGATTGTATTTCTGCAACATTCTATTCTTCATTTTAGTTGATCCTAAGGCTCCTAGATGGAGTTAGTGTAACGACGGTGGTCCGCCTAAAGAAAGGGGGGTCATTCCATATCAAATCAACACAGTTTTAATACATTTTGAACCTGACAATCTCAGAAATCAATAAAATTTGGCAGGGAGGTTGCCTTTATGTAAAATAAGAAAAATACAAAATTTTATTAATTTATCTCTATTGGTTAGTGAGTTATAACTACATGAAATTCTCAAAAACGAGCCAAAAACGCATGTACTTGAAAACTTAAAACGTAAATTGTGCCTCTCCTACTGAAGATACAGAGCTGGTAAAAGTGTCATTTTAAAGCATTTTTCGTGGCCTTTAATATGACATACAACACAATATAGTCTAAGAAGAAAATGGTTTTTGCAAAATCAACTGAAATTTTTGATTTTAAATTTTTCAAAATGCGCCGGTTTTAAAAATTTGAAAAAAATTAGAATTAACCTTTATATCACATATATTATTTCTCAAGGCCTTTTTTTTGTCGGTACGCCATAACTTCCTTAATACATCATCAAATTACATGAATGAGGCTTCATTTTAAAGCTTTCCTTAACCGCTACACCGGAAAAATATACAAAATACAATTATACGAAAAAAAAAAAGAAATAAAGAATCCGAAAGTAACAGTGATGTAAGATCAATAAGTTGTAGGGATATTTTCCTGGCGTTGGCAACACTGATGATAACAATACACAGATGGAGAACTGCCGTTACGCCATTACATTGCTATTTTTAATTAATTGTATATTTACTACATATACAGTGTGTACTTTAATATTAAGTGGGATTTAAGCAAGTTAGAATGCGAATGCTTCGCACGGGTCAGCTAGTACTTATAAACATATATTGTAAATTTAAACTTGGGATCACAATGGGTTCTAATATAAAACTTTGTTCATAAATAAGCTTGCATAGGTTTCTCGGTAAAAACTATACTTAAAACTCATAAAACTATATAACATTTACTCATAATTTATTTTTAAGAAACTCACCTTAAATCTATATTTACAAAAACTTGTATGTAGGACTTTCATAACACTACAAATCATTTATGTAGTCATTATATGCTTTAACTATTTTACTTGTCTCTTGTTCATTGAGTTTATAAACTCTTCCCGCTGGGGTCACTGGGTTACTTTACATAAGACA
This sequence comes from Philaenus spumarius, assembly GCA_018207615.1. Taxonomy (NCBI): domain Eukaryota; kingdom Metazoa; phylum Arthropoda; class Insecta; order Hemiptera; family Aphrophoridae; genus Philaenus; species Philaenus spumarius. Next base: position 67,853 of record JAGFPH010004100.1, read on the forward strand.
TGACTTGCAGGAAGCCACAACACATCTTGTCTTGAAGGATAAGAAAAGGAAGCTGATGGACCAGCTAGGTGTAAGAAAGAAATCTTGACCTCATCAGCTGCTTCTTCTTTCGCCAAAACATATGTCAACCACCACTCATTCTCATATATTATGGTTACATAACCACTGATTTCCTTGGTCTTGTAATGCAGTTACCTTTTCAGTTGATGATCATTTGAAAGTGAACCTTCAATGATACCTCAGCCTCGTCATCAGATGGCTCTTTGACATTACTGAAAAGTTTTTTTTCAACGCAGAATTGATTTTTTGAATTTTAGTTGAAGAATAATTTTTAGATCTACCCAACTTTCGTTTATCAATAGTTACTCACCTAACTCATGGAGAGAAGCATTTAATGTATTCACTACTGCTAATGGCGATGTAAAGTTATGGCGATCTGTATCAAAGTTGCCAACCGCATTTAACGTACTCACATCTTCTGATGGAGTTGAAAAACCTGGGTCATGTGGCCAACCGCACCAATTTCACCTTCTCCTTGATAATTTTTTGAAGATGAGAGTGTTTTTCTACATGATTCACAAACTTTAGCCTCTCTTGGTAAATTTGCAAAATCTTTTAACATCCAATCTACCACGTTCCTCAATTTTCTTTTGTCTTTTACTCGGTGATCACTTTTGTTAAGCCTGCTGTGTGTTATCAGATTTCTATTAAGAATAATAATAACCTTTTCAAGTTCAAACAAGTTGTGTTGAGATTGATATAAAAAGTATTGTTATAACCTGGTTATAGATTTTCAAGTTTAATGAGATTCTGAAAAGTATTTTACTCATTAAAATAATCTATTTTAAACTTTGCCAGGAAAAATTTCATTGTCAGGAAGATTTCAAAATAAGTTTTATATTAGAACCCATTGTGATCCCAAGTTTAAATTTACAATATATGTTTATAAGTATATAAAGGTTAACTCTAATTTTTTTCAAATTTTTAAAACCGGCGCATTTTGAAAAATTCAAAATCAAAAATTTTAGTTGATTTTGCAAAAATCATTTTCCTCTAGACTATATTGTGTCATATGTCGTATTAAAGGCCATGCAAAATGCTTTAAAATTACATTTTTTCCAGCTCTGTATCTTCAGCAGGAGAGGTGCAATTTAAGTTTAAAGTTTCAAGTTCGTGCGTTTTTGGCTCATTTTTGGGAATTTCATGAAGTCATAACTCACTAACCAATAGAGATAATTTAATAAAATTTTGTATTTTTCTTATTCTACATGAAGGCAACCTCCCTGCAAAATTTTATTGAAATTGGAAAAGGTCATGGCAAATCACTGTGTTGAATTGACATGGAATGACCCAGGGGCGAGATAGGCAATATGGTTGCTTTGTAAAGTAGCTAAGAGCATTTTATTCTATACAAGCCTTCGTAGCCGAGAGGTAACGTGGGGTCTTCTTGATCGGAAGGTCCCGGGTTCAAATCTCGTGAGACCCGGTAACTCTTCATATCTGTGGTTTGAGGGTAGGAGAGCGGAAGTAAAGCAAATGGTGGTTGGCTCGCTTCCAAGCTGACGGGATATGACTAGTTACCTGGTCTAAAGGCTTGAGATGTTTTGCATAATTTTACTGTAGTATTTCTGTATATATATATATATATATATTATTTTTAAAAAACCAACCTACGACATACGAGGGAATACTACTTTCATTCATCCTCAAATTTTGTATACTATATCATGGAGACAAAATGTTGACGACGGATTAATACGTCAGTGAACTTTTTTTTGACATTTCTTGCTGTCGGATGTATACGTCAGAGACCATTAAGGGGAAACATGTAACGTGCTGCCACTGTGCAAGCCGTTTACAAACAATTTATTAATAGAAAATAAAAAAAATGAAAAATAAAAGTTTAATTTTTGACAAAAATATTTCTAAGTTATTTTTAAATAAAAAAAAAATACCTTTACCGTGTAACAATTATTTATTATTTCCTATCTTCAATCCATTTACTTATTTATTTAATTAAGTTATCATTTCAAATATTACAACACCTTAATCCCAATGAAAACAAACAAACATAACCCCATAATTCTTTTACTCGTCGCACTCTATCCACGTTGATTTTAGTTCACTGAAACATTCGTTGCACAATCTTTATGTAACGCTGCATAAAGGACGCCACGCCATTACTCAGACTTCCAAAGTTGTTACTTTTGAGGCAAATTACAAACAAATTTCACATTGTATTTATCGTACGATGTTCGGCACTGTCTTTACTCTTCTTTAAACATATTTAAACGGTAGTTGTACTTTAACTACCGCAAATAAGCACTTGTTAAAACATTTCGCAGGACTAACTGCAAACAGATCTGCTCTGTACTAAATCACTGATGCAAGTGAGAACAAAGGTTCCTTCTTCTTCGCGTCCTTTCTTAAGATCACGTCATGTCACGTGATACAAACCAGGGGACCGTAAATATGCCTCCCTACAACTAGTAACGATAAGTACCAACATCTCAGCTCAAAATTTCTGTCTCTGCACATAGATGAATCACACATACTATCAACATTACATATCAAGTTTAGTTCTTACGATGTCTGAAATAGTCTTGTGATATTCATTCATCACTGTCTAAAAACTTAGTGGACCATAGCTTCAAACTCTCCAATACCTTTTAAATGTTTTTCATATTTTAACACATCATGAAACATAATTTAAATATTTAAACAAGACTGAAATTAAATATGAAGTTAATATTATGTAAGATTTATTCTGAATTATTAATTAATGTCTGCATTTCCCTTTGAATTTCTATGTTCATTAATATTATGAAATAACTAAATCTTTTAAATTAGGCTAATGTCCAAAATTTACCTTATGACCCTTTTTACGTTATACTACTATTTTAATGTTTAAAAACCCTGAAACTCACATGTATTACAAAGACCCCCTCTGATTATGATTCAAATTGCAAAATTTTAATCATAATCAACCAAAAAAGAAATACATGTGAGTTGAAGCACCATAGAAATTCATAGTCACCTCACAAAACTACCTCGCCTGCAATTGAATTTACAAAGCATTTAAATTATTCATCTCAATCATCCATACATACGTACCATAACAACATTTCAAAGCTACTTGCCATTACAAATTGAAATACATTATTCATAAATATATACAATACAAAAATTTTTTACAGAGTTCAATTCCACCTGAAAGAAAAAATTTATATACAATATGCAACATCTTTATTCATTTACAATCATTGTAAGTCGAGACAATCCTAGTTCATAATCATATTCATCATCAGCATAAATCTTTAACATAGCTTTCACATTTAAAAAAAATAAAATCAACATTTCATTATTGCATCATAAGTTTGCTTTACATTCATAAATTATTTTTATGAAATACAACAATTGTATCCGCTCTGAGATAACAATTAAAATCCATTACATTACTCCTTCCACATTAAAACTTCAAAATTCAAATTCAAACTGAATCAACTCATTTATTTGCTTTACATTCATAACTCATTTATGAAATACAACAATTGTATCCGCACTGAGATAACAATTTACATCAATTACTTTACTCATTATGAACTCATTTACCACTTTCTACTCTACTTTACATTGCATTACTTCACTTTACTTTGCATAAATTTTCTTTACTTTGCAAAAATTTACTTTATTATGCAAAATTTTACTTTACTTTGCAAGAATTTACTTTACTATACATAACTTTACTTTACCTTCTTTCTTCGACTCTTGATCAGTTATTATACAAATTTACAACATATGTTATCAAAAATAGTCATTATAAAATATATCTTAAATCTAACATGTCATTCATACATCATTCATTCTACTGTATAACTTGCCAACTTTTTTTTATACAACCCCCTCAAAAACTCGGTTACTCTATTTTAATAATATTAAATCACTCAAAGAAAAATATCCTATTAACTACGAAGATTAAGCGAGATTGACCAAATTTGTAGACCTGTACAACGAAGAAGAGACACCCTGTACCTCTAAAAATACCTACACTATTGATCAACCTCTCAATAAGAAGGTTTTCACGGTTGACCCACAACCTATGAAATTTAAGCAAGATTGACCAATAACAGTCGACCTGTACTATCGATCAACCTTTCAATAAGAAGGTTTTCACGGTTTACCCACAACCTATGAAATTTAAGCAAAACAAACTATAAACTAAGAACAACTTTGTGTATGTACACTACTAAACCTAACAATCATATGGATTGTGCACATGATGCGACACGTCATCTGGTCAACATCGAAATTCAGAAGGTTTTTTAAGGACCCAACAACCTGAAATCACTAGTGTACACCTTGTTAGAATGCACACCAGCTACTTGACCGTTTTTTAGGGACGTCTTACCCTTAAATCACCAGATGCGACTCAATGTTGCTATCTCTAATGACCTACAACAATGACGTACTAAGCCACACCTGGCTACACCCATATTCCAGTATTCTTAACAAATCAAGTTATCATAACTATCATTTCACAATATTCACATATATATCATAATTATATAGAGTAGGCCTACTTATCTCATAATGTATTAACCTACTAACATTGCCATTAATTAAAGTCTAACACCTAATAATGAATTACGTCGGCGTAGAAGTTTGGTTTGCAATATAGTACTTCCGTAACTCTACCACATTATATCTTTCAAAACTATTTATTTATTAAATTTAGGTTTCATTCA
>JAGFPH010004100.1:83136-126702 GCA_018207615.1 Philaenus spumarius
TTTAGAACTATCAAAACCATAACAACCTTTAGAACTATCAAAACCATAAATTCACTAAAGAAACTTTAAAAAAACAATCATTTCAATCAGACTTTCAACCAACCGACGCTTACAGTTTTTATTCACGTTAAATTATTAAATTCAACATGCGTAGAAATTCAAAAGGTGTGCTTATCAAATCCGAGTGCCTACCCCGACATTTTCATTGACAATTTAAAATTATAACCAATTACTGACTTCATATTGACTGAACTAAGCTTTAGGGCAAACAAAAAACAGTTTTGTGTTATACAAAATGAACTTTAATAGAGACATTGAGTGCAAACTGAGATAATTGTGCAATATTTAATGTACTAGAGTCTCAATAAATAATTTATTTTCTTGTTAATACAACATTACTTCTACCTTCATTTGCAAGTTGTTTGAAATAGATGTAAGAATCCATCAGACTTCATATTATCAAAATCATGTACAATTTAAAATCAAGAACCAAATTTAATTACTTATATTTTACCTGAATCTAAGGTTCAATTATAAAATACTAAGGTTCCAAATGTGGGGCGTTTTCAATATAGTTTATAAAGATTTAACTACACCCTATTAATGATTTTATACTAGTTAGCTCAGTAGCATTGATTGTTTCTGGTAAAGATTTGTTTTTCTTGATGCTGCAGATACAAGAGGCAAGATATGATGGTGTTGGGAAAGTTTTCTCTGAACCTGTCCAACATTCCAACAAATCTCCCGTTGACTAACTACACGGAGAAACTGTACGAAGTTTTGTCTGATCTGCTTCACAAGAGCCACTACTTCCCAATGTCGCTGGAAAATATGAACTCCACCTACTTGATACCGAAGTAAGTTTTAGGCCGTATTATTACTCTTGTGAAAACTTTAACACGTTCAGTGTGCGAGCTTTTTATGAGGTACCTTTTATTCAATTCCTTTTAGACAAATTCACATTTGTATAAGGCAAGTCATATATACAATACATTGATAATAAAATAAATTTGTGAATAAGCACTAAATCACAATACACATAATATACAAGCCAATATTACATATATACAAAATGCAACTAAAATAATAAAGCATCCACATAAACAAACACAGTTATATACAATTGAATACCTAATAAATAAAAAAAATTCAGCTTCTGAGATGTCAAATATAATAATTACTTTATTGCTATGGCGAAACATTCTGCAAAATATGCATCGGCAAGGAAAAGAGATTCAATTATAAACTATAAGACATCATACACCAATAGTATGTAAATTACTACTTCTTTCATACAATATAAATCAGTTATTACCATTTAAATATCTAAACTATGTGGGTTTTATCTAGTACAAACACATGATTATCAACAATCAAACACACATAATTAATTATTACAGATACCAAATAACACATATGACGAAACAAAACTCATAAAGGCAAAGACATAAACTCAGCCACCGAGTACACGCCCCTCCGGAGTAAACAAATTTCCAACCCCGATTTAAAACTATTAAGATTAGATATCTGCCTCAAAGACTCTGGAAGTCTGTTAAATAGTGGAATTCCAGCCTGAGCTGGGAGCCTTCTGAAGATGTTCAGTCTATGACTTTCACATCTGAGCTCACCCCTTTTTCTTGTATGGTGATTATGAAAATCACTGTTGTAAGCTGTTTGACTCTTAAATCTACAGCACAATATCCACCTCCAAAATGTATAAGCTGGGGAATGTTAGGATATTTAAATACTTAAAAGCCTCTCTGCAAGTCTCTATGGGTTTCAGTTTTAAAACAGCTCTTACAGATCTCTATCTGGCGGAATTGTAAAAAATGTATTTTTGCTGATGAATTTACGCCAAAATACCATAGTTTGGATTAATTTTCAACTGAAACATGTTTCGCGCCATGATGAACAAACATATATTTTAGCTAATAAACCTAATTTAAAAATCACAATGATTTAAAATTCCTTAATTACTCTGTGGTAAGCAGCTGCATAAATAACGCATGCGTTGGTATGAAATAAACAAAACTTGGCATAATTGGTATTCAAAACTTTAATTGCGTTTTTCTCAAAACTACCTTTTTCTGTAACTAATTTTCATTTGGCCATAACTTCCTTAATTTTTAAGATAGAATTACGATTTTTGTGTTAAATTGTTCAGAAATCGACCCTCTTTAAGGAAATAACAAAAACTCAATTTCGAAAATTTGCGACAAGAGGTCTCTTGTCATATTCCGCATCACATATTATTGTATTCGTTGAAACATATGATTTGTATACATCAAATAGCTGGACAGTGGCCTCAGAAGTAGTGCAAAATAAACCAATTTGTTTGATTGAACTAACGCATTCACATTATGTTTATTTTCCGAAATACAACAGTTAATTGTAAATTTAGCATTAATTTCCCATAACGAAATGGGGGTTTTATGGTATCTCCTCTTCTGACTAAGTTAAAGATTCTCTTTAAAGTGTATTTACATCTCATAAGTATTGTTTTCTGAATAATGTTATCTGTAATCTGTAATGAAATTGTAAATACATTATAACTAGTTGACCCGTGCGAATATTTTGCAAGTTAGAAGTACTTATTTGATTTAATACGTTGATTTAGTTCAGTTAATTACGTTTATTTACTTATTTACATTGGTTTATAAATAACAGTTTATAACACTACCATATTATAGAATATAAACAATTAAACTAACAGCTGTCATGTTAGTTAAACAGATTGTTAATAGATGGCGCCTTTCATTAAGAACCATATGAAGTACAATATAAAAGATTTTTAATAAATTTTTGTAACAAAAACATGAGTTTTAACCCTCCCAGTGGCAGACTGCCCAAAGTGACGTTCTCTCAGGCGCAAGATACAGCTATTTCGACAATTAGCGAGAATTTGCATATATTTGCATAAGCGATAATTTAACCCACTTAGAATCATCCAATCGCAATAAAACTGGCACCATTGGAAAGAAAATGAATCAAACTTTAATTTTTGTATTTACAACTTTTTCTTAAAACGTATATTTACATACGTAATCATCGTTTTAAAATGTGCAAATCGGTCTACAGCTCTTTCCGTGCGCGAATTGCATACAATTGTACTGTTATTTCCCACTTCTTCAACGTTTAAGACCGTCTACAATAATTATTCTTTGGCAATTATAACGATACCATTGGATTCGTCAAGATTCTATCTTTCTGTTGGTGTCTTCCAATCATATGTCACTAACAAACTAGTATTTATTTCAAGAATTACTGTAAATCCTTGTGATTGGACAGTCTCTCAACCAATAAACAGGCCATTTGTCAATCGATATTGGGAAGGCAGTGCCTTATGTTTTGACAGATTTCTTTACACGATTTTGTAGAGCAAAGTCTGAAGTTTGAAACGGTGGCAAGTAATCCAGAAATAACCGGTTTTTTGTCTGTCTAGTCGACAGTTGAAATGTCAGTTCTAGTGAGAAAGTCAAGCGCGTGGGTTCTCACGTTATACAAATGGGGACCTATATGCAGCGTGTAGGGTAGCGGCTTTTCATTAGATTGATGTCATTTTGTTATTCAAATAAATATAACTCAAACACTTTTGTGAACTAAGGCAAGACGAGTATACCGTTATTTTCTTTGATTTATCCTCTACACTTTGTTATAATAATATTTAATTTTTGGGCAAAGCATATATTAGTAAATGACGTTACAATCTAGGCCTAGGTTTGTTACCAGTCGTGTACTTGGCACATAAAAACTGTTTTTTTTTTCAAAATAAAAAATTTGAAATTGATAAATGTTTTTATACAGTTATATTTAGAACTAAATTACGAAACTTTTTTACGCTTACGAAAAAAATACAAAAAATGTTTACTACTTGTTATGTAGGCCTAAAGTTGAACTTTTTCCTTTCGTTACTGAACATTTTTTGTTTCTTGAGCTAATAACGTTTACAATTTCAAAATAAACTAATTTTTAGTGGCATATTTGAATTCTTTGAAGGTTCTTCTACAAAAAAGCTATTGAACACTTTTGGATTGGGGTTCATTTACAATTTTTGGCGAATTTTCAAAAATATGCTTGCAAAACGCTAAAAACAGGCTTTTCAATTTTAGCTTTAACCATGCTACTTGGAGGGTTAAGCTGTTTGTCTATTTCTTGTCAATAGCGGGGAACATAAGCTTTAAAATGATGCTTGAATAATTAATTCTTATGAAGAAGGGAGATATCTCTTAGCGACAAAAAAACACCTTTGAGGAATAATTTATAAGGATACAAATTAAATACAAAGTCTGATTTTAGTGGATTAATTTATGTTTTTAAATATATGTGTATGTTGTTTTCTCCAGGAAAAACTATGAAACAAACAGATTAGTCAGTGGACAGTTACAGTTGAGTGACAAAACTCACCTAGTTGTTGATGAAACCAAACTTCAACCTGGAAAGCTTGATGATAAAGGTAAACTGTACTCATAAATTCATTTCCGCCATATTGGAAAGACATATATATCATTAATGTTAAAGTTAAATGATGTTGTTCATTTTTATTAAATACAGGGACATCCAGAAAAAATTCCCAATGCGAGATTTATAAATTTATTGAGAAAAGTTAATGATTTTTTTACCAAAATTTACATAGAAATATAAAGATGGGTATTATATCTTAAAGAATCTCAGTAAGGATGGGGATGTAGTGTGACATATGTCACAGGACAGGCAGGGCTAAACATTGCTCAGAACTGTCGGAACACATAATTAACGTTAGGCTATTTAAAAAAAATTTGTTAACATTTCAATTTACTAAGAGTTTTTTAAGTAGAAAGATGGAAATAAATTTGCGGAATATTTTGAACCCGTTGCTACGCTTTCTCTCACTTGTAAATACAGTAGAATCTCGATAATTCGAGTCGCAGTATTTCGAGCTGTGTTTGGAATTTTTTTAAAAATATTTTAAAGCTTTAAAACATTGATTGTAGCGAGCCTTCAAAATTACTTTGTTACCACCGCCTCATTGTACGTTTAAAATGCCAACTAGTTTTTTGAAGGTGGCAAGGGATCAAAGTGGCTGGCTTGCGTTCACTTGGCGGGCTTGGCGACACACCGCAACTCGCAGGTAATGAGTCAACATTGGGTCTCGTTGACGGCGCTTATATCTCATGTCAGCTCATCAGACATCCACCCCATACTTGACTGACTGTCTTGTTATTCTAAAAATAGTTCAATTTTGATAAAAAAAACTGTCAGTTCCCACGAAAGTACATGGCCACGCATATTGGTGTTGTGTAACATTGTCGATTAGTGAGTGCATTCTGTACTGTTTCTGTTAAAAGTGTTTTAGTTTTTTAATTTTGATTTGTTTTGTAACGATGAGTGAAAAAGCTAAAAGAAAGTTTGTGCCAATTAAGTAGGGGCCTTAAAAAGACCAGACTATGGTGAAACCTTGAAAAAACTTGCAGCTGAGTACGGTGTCGGTGAAGTAACTGTAGAGGAATAAAAGAGATAAACTCAAAACATTTCCTACTATTAAATGTTCTAATATTTTGACTAATTAAAACATTAAAAAATTAGTATGCTTTATTTTTGTCCATTTTTTCCGCGTATTCCAAATATTTTATAGTGTGAGGTACAGTCAGCCCCAATTAGCTCGAATTGTTGAGGTTTCTACTGTATTGCTTTTTCTAGCTGAAATATGTCAAATGATTTTGGTTTTCTTCGTCTAATTCAATTGAATATTGGGTAGTCTATTCAATTCAATTCGTCTATTCAATTCAATATTCTTTTGGGTAGTTGTGTTAAGTTATTGCACTACTTGAAAAACTGATTTCTTTCAGAATCCTTGGATATTGGTAGTTTTGTGATATCTGCTTGTAATAAAAAGATATTTATGAAATTTAGCTTCCTTGTACGAGATTTTTTGTCTTTAGGAAGTAGGCCTAGTTCTTGTTTTAAAATGTAATGGATTATTTAGAATATAAGTATTATGAGTTTTATTAGTTGTTAAGTTCTAGAAATTCTTGATTTGCTTAGAATGTCGTTGTAGTTAGTTTTATTTAGGTTTGCCTTTTTAGTTCTTCGTTTTGCCGTTTGGCACGCCGCTGGACCTCTCTTTATGCATAATTTAAAACAGATCGTTGTTTGTTTTTGACATTCGATTCTTTTTATATTCCATCTTTTAAATTTTTATTTTAAATTATAGAATGTTTCACAGCACTTATGACGATTGAAAACACAATTGATATTCAATCAAACAACATTTTGAAACAGTCAAGGATTACAGACTTTTTTAATGTACAGTATAGAGAAATTTGTATTAAAGTAATAATTGTACTTTTGAATTTTCATCTTGATTGTTTTATTGTCTAATTGTTCTTTTTAGTTTTGTTAATTTTTTTTAATTTTTTTACTTACGTAATGTTACTATCTATTATGTAAAGTTGCAAACTTATAAAAAAAATGTTTTTTAATGGATTCTTAAAATAAAGGTTTACCGCTGTAATTCGAATTTCATGTACACTAACCTCTATAAAGTCTCGATAATTCAAACTTCCTTTAGTTTAAAAAAATTACTTTCCCTTGGATTTCAAATTAGTGGGGTTCTACTGTATATACCAGGCCTATGACCTGACGATTGTTCGCTCTGTAACCCTTGCTAGAGTAATAGAAAGTTTTGTAGACATGTATTTAACATATGATTTGTTTTACAGGTGTCAGAAATGTACAGGCTTTAGCAAACGTCATCAGCTTTCAGAAGTTGGATTATGATTTCCAATTCTATCCAGTTGAAGTGAACACAAACATTCCTGTCTTGGTATTTTCCGATGGAAAGTCAATGTTACCTGTAAGTCTATTATACAAATATTTTTTAAACCAATTGTTCCTTAAATATGTAATTGAAGCTACAAACAGTAAAATATTTCTTAGGTCATGAGTTTAGATGGGTTTTTGTTATAACTTGTGCTGTAAATGAATAGAAAAATAATAGGTGTCTTAGAATGAAGTAAATAAAACAACCAAAAACTATTTCTAGCTAGATCGAGGATCACTGCTTTATAGGTTCTGTTCGCAATCTGTTTATATACTCTTAACTTTGCATAACTGTTATCCTGTTGTTAATGTTTCACATTGTACTTCACAAATTTTTTTGTTAAGTAAAACAACCCTAAACTGAAAAAATAAATATTTTGTAATACTGCCATGTAGGATGTTATTTGAAATGCCTTATTTAAATATGTTAATTAAAACAATTTTTATAATGTGTGGATTGTAACGCAAAACAAATTTATTACCTACAACACACAAACTTCTGACATCCATCGCCTTCCGTGTTGGCAATACAATCTACATATATAATCCAAATACCACTCATTGACTCACTCATCACGAAATCTCAAAAACCACCGAACGGATTGGAATGAAATTTGGTATGTAGCTTCCACTAGGGCTCTAGGTGCTCGCTAAGAAAGGTTTTCAAAAAATTCGAAATGTTTGGGGGGGGGTCAAAGTTACTAAAAAAAAAAAACTGAACGGATTGGAATGAAATTTGGTAGGTAGCTTCCTCTAGGGCCCTAGGTGCTCGCTAAGAAAGGTTTTCAAAAAATTTGAAATTTTAGGGGGGTTTCGGGGGTTAAAGTTACTAAAAATCCCCACATGTATATATTTATTAATATATATATTTTTTGTTAATATAAGTTTAACTTTGATTTGTCTATCCGTGCAAAGCCGGATCGGGCAGCTAGTTATCCTATGAAATTAACTCATGACAACATGCAACCAGTTTTGAGCAGTACTATGGAACTTTAACTAATCTTTACTTATTAATCATTCTCCAGAAAAAACAAAGATTTTTGAGACTTTAATAAAAAATGTGGAATTCTTAATGGCAAATTAAGATTTTTACAGTACGTATTAAGATTTTAGCAGAGTTCAATCTGAGTCAGTGCCTGAAGTCCTAGTATAGATAAAATGAGTGGTGCCGAATCTTGGCAAGGCCCCAGCCACACCGAATGTTTTTGATTTCTCCCGGATGCTTCCGACTATTGCTTGCTGTCAAGCGCTAAATCTCCTGAATACGGAAATAGGATTTAGTCGTTTTTTTTCAAAAATTATTTCTGCTGTGTGCCGGACTATCAGATTCCGAATTATCGAGGTCTTACTGATCTTGTGCCAGAGAAACTAATCGGCTTAGCAATTAAAGTGGCAACCCACAACACAACTGTGCGGTCGTGAATGGCATACTTGCACAGTTGTGCGGTCGTGGACAACACAACTTGTATTGAATATTTCACCCATCTCGCTGAAAATCATTCCATCTCAATAAAACAAAAATCATTGGAAAGGAAATGTTTTAAACTTAAATTTTTGTATTCACATATTTTTTTCTAAAACATATATTTACATATGAAATCATAGTTTTAAAATTGTAGTGTTGTAAGTTTATGCTCTATATGACGAGCCCCAAAGTTGGCTGCGCCAATTTGTAAGATACTCAGCTTACAAAAAATAAATAAATAAATAAAAGAAATATATATAAACTTGATTTTGATTTGATGCTCTATTAATTTTTCTATCTCGGGTTGTGAATTCAATGACCTGAATGAAAAATGGTGAAGAGGATCAGATCAGGGCAAACAAAGCAGACGATTTAGAAATTACCTTTGACATTTATTAATATCATAAAATATACAACAAAGAAAAATAAATTCAAATACATACAAATTATAGATTATAAATTTAAAGAGAGCTGGTGATTTATAAAAAAAGAATTTTAAGTGCACTGTACTTACGAAAAGCAGACCACAAACTTATTAATTTAAAAAAAAAAAGAAAAAATATAAAAACCCACTCGCACGCGCAAAAACTTTCGTAGCCTAGTTCATTGTCGTATCCGATTTACTGTCACATTAATTTAAGCGATCGCACTATACACCATTTGACGATGAGATACTACTTTGTACTTGTAGATTAGCAATAATAAATGTTACATGATTAAACTGTTAATGCACAACGCATAACGCGCAACACTTCAAGCGACGTTCACTGCTTGGTTTCTCGTTGGTAAGTCCTTTCCCACGCTACATTCGGCCGGCGTCTCTTTCCTCTCCACCAATCAGAAACGTCTGACGACACACAGATGTTAAATTTCGTCAGATACGTTGGTTGCTTACCAAAGCATTCCCTGTGGATCTTGCATGTGAAATCGCACGTAGACCGTTTCTCCAGGAATTGGCTTGCAGGTGTTCGCTTATCTCGTCTAGACTTTTGGACGTTGCTTTTCTAACTGCGTCTTAGAACTCGTATAATTTCCTTGTCTTGGCGTTAGTACATAGACTGTCCATCTTCTCAAACCCTACTTTTAAATTTAAAATAATTGATTTTAAAAATTGTCTGCCTTTTATTTTTATTCTACTGAAATGTACTGTAAAATTGTCTGCCCTTTTATATTTATTTCCTTTACGTTAAAATGCTTCTAATTATTAAGCTCTCTTTCTAAAAAACATTTGTAATATAAATTAAGTTAAATTCAAAAATAAAAATGCTCTCTTTCTAAAATTGACTTATGGTCCTATTCTATATTATTTTATACTTTGGGAAGTTGGAGATCTTACAGTGTTCTAAACAGCTAATGCTGTGCGAGAGTACACAAATACATTTCTGACAATCTTGTCACTTTTCTAAGGCTCAAAATCGTTCGACAGAATTGTTTTGAAAAGTATATAAGGGCAACTTTGGATTCTTCAAGATTTGTACTTTCTAACACTGCCTTCCAATCATTCGCCACTCTTATAGTTTCTTAGATATGAAGTTTTCTGTAAACCCTTGCAATTGGACAATTTTCAACCAATGAGAAAGCACATTTTGCAATCGATATACAGTAGAGCGTCGATAATCCGAACGTCAATAATCCAAAACGTCAAAAATCCAAACGCATTCCGAGGCAGCCCCTGCAAAAATTTTATTTCGCAAATTTCAATTGCGTCGTTAAAAAATCCACAAAAATCTTCACTGCAGTTTGACATTACATTACAGTATCTCTTTTTAAACACTTCTTAATACTACCTGCTCTCACACGCCCTCACAGCAGACTGGCTGTCAGTATTTTCACTGTCACACTAATAAGCTGCTTTAGCGCTAGCAGTAAACAAACATCGTGTTTGTCTCAGAGTTGAACAAAGCGGGGCGGGGTGGGGTAATAACCTTGGCTTGTCTATTTTTGTCTACACTATCTCACCCCACTAACTCAGTCTCTTTAACACCATCTCTTTATCAGTTATCACGTCCACCCTCAGTCAGTCAGTGTCTACAGGACAGTAGATATCATTGCTCTGTCTTTCGTACATTTTTAGTTTTTTCATACAGAAAGTTCATTCATTTCTCTTTGTGTAATAATTATAACAGTGTGTTTTACATACAGTAGTGTACTGTATAGTAATTTTTTTATTTTTCGTTTGTGTTAACTATAATGTACAAGTCAATTTTTAATATATATATATTATTTATATTTTGTCAAATGTAGTCAGTATTTGTTCTTTACCTTTTATTTGGCTACATGTTTCACTGCCACAGGCAGCATCATCAGGCCAGCTATCTATGTACACTTAAACACTTATATATACACAACACATAAAGTTACACATATTTTCGTACATTTTTTGTACACGTCACATAAATAAATAGGTTTGTTCATATTTGCTACACTTAAGAGGTACCTCATTCTAGTGTACTTCCTTCAAGACTGATTTGGAAAGATAAAGGTGCAGCTCTGTTCTACTCTTATCAGATTGTACCTTGTGCCCCACTAGATTTGCTTTGTTTCTTTGATTTTATGCTGTTGGCAAAATATTAAATCATAAAGGCAATTGGAAGCAAAATTCAATTTTTCATTTAAGATTTTTTCCGGATTGCTTTTGTGGTGTTTATAAATCTCATATTCTTCAATGACGTTCATGGTGTGGCCTTTATTTATTTTATGTATCACTGACATATTATCCTGTATGCTGGTGTAAGAATGCATGTTATCAATTAAATGGTCTGTGAATGCTGAGTTTGTAGTTCTATTGTTTCTGCTGCTAGGTATATGTTCTTTAAATCTTTCTCTAAATGTTCTGCCTGTTTGTCCGATGTAATATTTATCACAATCACTGCAATTTAGTTTGTATATGCCACTATTGTTGTATAGGTCTTGGTTATTTTTTGTGTGGTTGAAATATTGTGATAAACTGTTTTTTGTTCTGTAGGCTATGTTGTAATTATATTTCTTGAAAGAGTTACATGTCAATTTTTAAACATGTACAGTACATACTGTACTTTAATTGAGAGTTCCAAGCGTAATCATGACGTGAAGGTTCTTCTAAATCATAAATGTAAGTAGTCTTACTTTCTGCTTGTACTGTTTAACCACTTTAAACGATTAAAGGGCATATATTTTAGCCTAAATAGCATTTTCTTAGTTATTTTCAAAAATCCGAACAAATTGAAAATCCGAACCCCCCTTGGTCCCAATTAGTTCGGATTTTCGACGCTCTACTGTATTTGTGTAATGATGTTTATATCGATTTGAAGAACAAACTATATTTTCGTTTGGTATAAGTTAAACCTCATTTAGTGTTCGGATTCTATTTGGGTATTTCCGTGAAATACAAACATTTTGTCAAAGCAATTGGCGCGTTATCCATTTCTTTTCCGTTTGTCCACCGTGTCTGTAACTGTCAACATTTGTGAGAGTTTTGTTTATTTGATCTAACTTAGTGAAATAAATAAATCTAAGTTTATAAAATAAGAATTTTCAAGTACACAGTTTAATTCTATGATTTATCTCTACAATTTGTTAATAATAAAATTTCATTTTTAGGTCAAGCATATATTTCTAAAAAATGTTTCAAAATAGGCTTAATTTTGTTAGCGGTCTTGTAGTTAGAATAATAAAAACTAGTGTTTTCAGAAATATTTTTTTGAAATTAATATCTATAATCCAAATACCACTCACTGATTCACTCATCACGAAATCTCAAAAACCAGCGAACGGATTGGAATGGAATTTGGTATGTAGCTTCCACTAGGGCCTTAGGTGCTCGCTAAGAAAGGTTTTAAAAAAATTCAAAATGTTTGGGGGGGGGGGTCAAAGTTACTAAAAAAAACAACCAAACAGATTGGAATGAAATTTGGTAGGTAGCTTCCTCTAGGGCCCTAGGCGCTCGCTAAGAAAGGTTTTTAAAAAATTAGAAATTTTAGGGGAGTTTTAGGGTGGTCAAAGTTACTAAAAATCTCCATAAGAAATACATAGTGTAATATATTTATTGATATATTTTTTTTGTTAATATACATTTAACTTTGATTTGTCTATCCGTGCAAAGCCGGATCGGGCAGCTAGTATATGTATGTCTTGAACTACAGTAGACTCTCTCTATAACGATATTGAAGGGACCAAACGATTTCATCGTTATAGAGAGAGATCGTTATAAAGAGAGACTAATAACGAAACTGATTTTAAAAATGATGTACAGCTCAGTAATGCAGGTTTATTAATAAGACTCTGTAGAATAATAACATACAGTATATATTTTTAAACAGTACAGTAATTATCATTACAATGTCAAATTGATAAACTAAACCAATAAAATTATGACCAATATGCTATATGGATACACAAAAACTAAAGAGTATTTTCTATTACTCTAATCAAAGACACTTTTTGTTCAACAGTAAGCACTTTACGTTTTTTTGAAAGCATGTTGTTTTCACACACACAAAAAACAAACGTACACACAAATGTAACCGCTAAAAGCGCTAAGAACAACTGAAAGTCGAGATCCGATGTGAACAGCCAGACAGTGCGTGGCGAACTGAACTCCCGCCACTCCAGTCTCGACAATGCATAGGCAGCCGCTCAAGGTCAGACGTCAAATCACAATAGAAAAAACGGAATGCTCTCGTGACGCGCCTGGATCGGAAAACAAAAGACGTTGGTCGTTGAACTAGTGAGTCGGTTACCGCAATTACTAAGAAAGTACCCAAATCTTGAACTGAAAATATCGTTATAGAGAGTGAGCGATATCGTTATTTAGAGAGAATAAATACATTGGCCTTAAGGCAGACCAAACAAACTTTTACAAATCCATCGTTATAGAGGAATTATCGTTATAGGGAGAATCGTTATAAAGAGAGACTACTGTATATTTACAAAACTTTTGTACATTTTGAAAAATTTACGAAAATTGTTTACTATTTTTTATGTAGGCCTAATGTTTCGTTGCTGAATATTTTTCGTTTCTTGAGCTAATACTTTGAAAATTTTAGATCAATCAATTTTTTGCTTGGGAATCTTTTTCTACAAAATAGCTACACTTTTGGATTAAGATATAATTACTATATTTGGCAAATTTAAAAAAAAATGCTTACAAAACGCACCAATGCCTGGGAAATTTGACCACCGCCAGTTCCAGGAAAAGTAAAAGTAGATAACATGTGTAAAGTACAATAAAACTGAATAATAAATCATATTTTTTCCAAATGATAATAACCAAAGAGTCAAATACGATGATATAACACGTTACTAGTTCCAAGTCATAGAAAAAAAGATATCTAGGGACTAAGGTTGGCACTTGCCCGAATGTATACGATGTTTATCAAGCAGGTTAGAGTCATGTTGGATTAAAGAGCTTCTTGTGAATGTATAGTTTTTATGTTAGTAAGTATGTTTTGTATGCTTTTACGGAGTTCCATACCTCTAAAAGTAACTGCAGAACCATCGGAAAACACACATACACCTAGTCTGGCATGATACAAATTTAAAGTCAATTGATTTCGTTGCATGTGTCTAAAAATGATTAATAGGATCACTTATTTGTTCTCTGTCTATCACATGGAATTTCGTAATAAAAAACTATTGATTGTAAAATGTACAGTGTTCTGGCATTAATTTTATATTGCATTTCAGAGTGATTGCCACGTTGTTTTGCAACCTGATGAAATATGTATCTCAACAATAGAAGAATCATTCGAAGCAGCAAAACTGTTCTTTAAAGATCCATTGCTCTGGCAACTCCGCACATACTTCTCCGTGATTCCCGCAGGCGAACACGATATAACTGCAGAGATGCAACAGGTAAGCTTTTGGTTTGGTAGCCTATAAAGTGAGAATTTCCTTGTAAGAGGAACCAAAGTGAAGAAGTAACGCAGTCAAAGCTGAATTATTGTATTTATACAGCTGTTTACTTCAGCACAATACAGCTGTTTATGCATCCGGCTGTTGACTGTGTTGATAACGAAAACTGAATTAAAAGTTCAATCCGTTTAGTATTTCGGTAATCTATCTTGGTTGCTAAACATCCCTTTTGAGGTTAAAGTAAACTTCAGTAGACAATTTGTAGGTTACATTTTATTCTTGTTGTTTATTTTTTATTTTTTTAAGGAGCCTTCTTTAATAACGTAGAAAATAAATAAAAAGTAGCACAATATTAATATGTTGAAAGGAAGAAAAATATATTTGGTAAATCAAATGAAATTAATCGTAATTCAGTTATTGAAACGATGCGATACCTTTATTTATAATCTGCGTTAAACTCTAAAAACATTGAAATATTTATTTATTGTAACTATCTTTGACCTATGTTAGTGTCTATTCAGTAACCAAAATATCTCTGTCCTCTTTATTTTGGTTGAAAAGGATACTGACAGAGGTTTACTCGTCATTTTTCCAGTACCGGAACGCTGCCGGGATATTTGGGATATTTATTTTTTAATTAATTAATCGTGAAATTATGCCTAAATGAGTTATTCAATAAGTATTAATCACTAAATTTTGTTCAAATTATATCATGTTTGGTCTTATTTTGATTACAATAATCTCATTAATATGTTATAAACTTTTCAGCCACCTCGACTCTGAATTATCGGTCTCTTATTTGTAGTTGTTTGCAGAGCCGAACATCCAAGGCGAGCCGTGAGGCTGGTAAAAAGGTGTCTGGTGCTTCCAAATTGTCCTATTTCGATTCCGCAATCGAGGGACAATGTGGGAGACTTAACTGTAGTTGGCTCGCATAGTCGCAACACACTGTAGAGTGGGGATATCTTGAAGTTTTTCGATTGGCGATTGGCGGACGTAAAAATCTGAACCGGGTGTTGAATGAGTGTGATGAGGGAGTGGATGGTCCAGTGCAACGTTAAAAAAATTAATAAAAAGCAGTACTGGAACGGCGTTCCGGCACCAGTAAACCCCTGGGTACTGATCTATAACTGTTTATTAATTTTTGCGTTATATACTTTATTTAAACATTTTCAGGTGGTTCATGAAGATTTTGTAAAACTACGACAAGAAAACAAAAAATTTACTGGTGATGATCTGCATACATTGCTAATACTTGCAAGGTAAGGATATCCTTTGTTTCTTGTATGCTAAATATTATAAAAGCCTTTTATACATACTGTACTTAATATTTTGGTGCATTCACATCAGGAATAAAAGTATTAGATTGGCTTGGTATTTTGTTATCATCAAAACAAGTGTAATCCAATTTGAAAATTTGAAAAAAGATCTTGCCAAAAGTTGTATACATGTCGAGAAAAACGTTTCAAATAAAATGTTGAAATACTGTATAGTTTTCTCCCTTTATAGAAATTAAAATTGTAATTCTAAAAGTAATAGTGCGAATAAGTCATTATTTTTGGTATTAGTACAGAATTGAATGTGTGTATATTGTATTTAACTGCTATTTTGCATCAAATTGTATTAAGGGTCGGCTCTAGCTGTCGGCCATGTTGGCTGACACTCCATAAGACCAATGTTAAATTAAAATCCAAATTTTTTCTTTATTTTTGATTTTAAAATTATAAACGATATGTCATTTTAAAGATATGGTCAATATGAATGCAAATGGCTTTTTAAAAACTAACAAAAATATTTTGTTTAATATTTATTAACAATTTAAAACATTGATTTTTAATATTTTTTTACGTTGTCACTATTAATTATAACGAAAAACTACCAAGCCATTCGCCTGAAGAATTTCGTCCCCAAGAGTTTGGTATTTTCTTTAAAACACTATTTGAACAATTGCGGGTTTTAAATGGATTTAGGCTGAGCAATGTCCGTGTAACCTACCGCCGCTATAGGGTGATTTTAAATATTTTTTACGTTGTAACAATTAATTATAGCGAAAAATTACCAAGCCATTCGGATGAAGAATTTTGTCCCCAAGAGTTTGGTATTTAAAAAAAAAACGGTATCTGAATAATTGCGGGTTTTAAATGGATTTAGGATGAGCAATGTCCGCGTAACCTACCACCGCTATAGGGAGTCGCAGGTTGCTTTCTATTTTACTAGAGCCGACCCTTAAGCCACTTTTACACCAAATGTTGACAACAAAATTTATTGACGACAAGTGGAGACACAGGTTGTCAACAACTTGGCAATAAGTGGAAAACAAGTTGACAACAAAATAATTTGCTTCATCTACACAAACACATGTGCTATCTATGGGCTTGGCCTTGACTTAGGGTGACCAAACGTCCCGGAAACCGGGTTTGTGTCCTGAAAAGAGGTTTGGGATGCATGTAAGTGCCAGAATTCAATTTCATGAAATTTGATTTAGTTCGTTTGATTCTTCGAAATACGACACGATAAAATGAAACGTCTGAAAAACATTCAAAATTTTATTTGAATACTATTGTTTGATTGCGACAAAAATAAATGTGTGGCATTTTGTGGAGACAATACGAACACCAACTTTGGTGGTTTAAAAGTGTACAATCCTGTACATCTACAAATCGACTGTGTAGAATTTTATAACTATTGTTTCAAAGAACAGAGGACATAATCGAGAAAACTGGAAGCAGGGAAAATTTTCCTTTCTCCAAGAACACTCTACAAACACTTGGTAAAATTTAAAGCTCATATTTATTAAATGTTATTAAAAATTCAATGGCCATAATATTTTTAAAACTGTAAAAATCTATTTAAATAATATAAATTAAATATCATTAATTAAATAGATATAGAATTACATAATACATTTTGTGTTTCTCGTTTTTATCAATAGGCTGTAATCAGGCTAACAAAATGTATCAACAAAACATAAATTTCTATAAAAAATTTGACAAGCTTTGTCAAAACCTAGTAAACAAGGTCTGGTTACATGATTTTATTCTCTCTATTTTCTACTGTTAGCCACCTCCTGTCGATAGTGGAAATAGTTCATTTTAAAGCTAATAGATTGTAGCACATGCCAGTAAAAGAATTAGTCACGTTGCTAGTACTCAAACGTTAAAGTTCTAAAACGTGTATACACGACCGTAGTCTGTGCGGATAGTTTACTCCAATCCCGAAAAGGTCCTTGACATACTGTACTGCAGAAATGAGAGAGGTGAAGTTAAAGTAGACAAGTAGAGAGGGCTAATTAAAACTAACCAGTATTAGGTTAGCTTTATCGCTATTTATTGTTTCCCGTAGGTGTTCAATGTAGTTTTACTTGCTGAACGAATCACTGTTGTTTATGTGGAGTGTTAAGAATACAGTAAAGTAAATCTGAACTTGTCTTTTTTATTTTCTGGCTATAGCTTTTTTATTAAAATACCGAACAACATAAGGTTAATTCAATGCTGTTGCTAAAACACATCATGCAAATGTACAGTTTCCTCACTCCGGGACTGTGTCCAAGAGAGGAAGTAAAGAGGGGTCAAGTCAGTACGTTGATATTATTCATGAAATCGGCCTATTCCGAATATCCACTAAACCGAACAGTGTTCTGTCCAAATTAGTTTGGAGTAGAGGGATTCTACTGTATATCAAATTATAAATAATCAATATGAAAATTGACCATATTCCATTTGTTTAATTCAAATTAGAGTAAAGTCTTTAGCTTTGACTAAAAAAATGTAATATGGTTTTAAATTTTCTAAAGTTTATAAAAAATTGTAGAAACTTTCAAAATTGTTAATTATCTTAATTTTTCAAAAAAATAAGATTTCATATCGTCTATTAGATTAAAAAATCTGTAATCAAAAGTTATAAATTTTCCATTTAAAAAAGTTATAGAAAAATATGAAAAAATTCTCAAATAATAATAAATATAATTGTAACTGTCAATGTACTTACCGACTTTCTGTATTAACGAATCCAACAAAGAAAATTCAACACTCTCATCTATATCATGAGTCACTTTCTATGTAAATAGTAAATCACGTGTAAATAAGTAACGAAATATTAATAACAGAAATTTTAGCACTATTAAAAAATAAGGCAATGATATTAAGTTATATTTTGCACTTACTCAAATTAACTGTTAATTTATTTAAATCATCCTAAAAGTATTCAATCGGCCAAATAAAAACAGTTAAAACACTCACCAATGTATAATATACTCGAAGTTATGATGAGTAAACAGCCTATGGGCTAGTAGTTCTGAGTAATCGCAAGTGGCAGCACACAACAACGTACCCCGATGACCGCACCAACACAATAACAAATATTTAAAGCAGAAGACCGTTAGAACACTCGACGATTCACACTATACTCACACATTAAGCTGATAAGAACAGATAGGCTACTACACTAAGAGGCCGAGAAGCGATAATATTACAAGGCACTTTGAGTAACCAGTTGAAACGTTCCTAGTCTGTAATAACGCGAAGTTTATATAAATTGTAATTTTTTATACCGGTCGCGGTAAGAAAGGGCACGGTTTCCGGGCGAATTGCCTTCAAGGATTTCGTTTGAAACGTTACTAGCTACATTTTAACACGGAATGAACGCCAAATAAAGGCGAATCTTATGAAAACCGAAAATACGACCGCTGAGAAAATTCTTGCTAGAGTTTGCGGTTAATAGGATGCGCTGTGAGCGTTGCACTGACTTGTGCCTACGCAAAAAGTTTGTGTCGCGAGATTTCAAAAACATAGTCAAGCGAAAATGCCCAACGGGCCAATAGAAGTTATCACTTCAAAAACTTTTGTCAACATCAATATATAAGTAAATACAAATAATTGTAAGTTAACTGAATTGATTGCGATAAAGGATTCATAGCTTGAGAGGATTTCTCAATAAGTGAATTTATAGTAAAAACTTTTGTGTTAGATTGAACAGAAAGAAAAAAAATTAACTGGGTGTGCTTAAGACCACACGTTGGAAGTGATAACTTCTATGACTACGGGGATTTTTAACTCGGTAAATGTGTACAATTATAAGGATTATAAAACTGTAGGCCTATTTGTTCAAATTGTTTATTTATATCCGTTATTATATATTTAAAGAAATGTAAAAATATTATCTTTTAGTTACCTTTTATTTCATATTGATAGATCAAATGATTTAGAAGTTGTTAATATTACAGTAAAGAAATTAATAATCAAATATGTTATACAAAGATGTACGAATGTTTGCGAAGTTAAACAGTAGGTATCCTTCTTTAAATTTGTATAAACGAATATATTGATGATCAAAGGTTAGTTTTATATACAGTTTATAACCCCAAAGCAAATCTTATAACGTGTAGAAGCCCATATAACTTATAGTTATAGAAGCCTACATTAGTTGTATAACTAATATATAAGAAAATTAACATCACAAGAAATTTTAATGGTTGAAGTTGTAAACATAACCCCAAAATATAATCTACGCTGGGTTTTGTTTAAGAATTACAGATGATGGGCGAAATCAGCTGTTATATTATATTAACTAATTCTTATGTGTTAATTTGATTGCTATGCTAATAAATGTAAATAATGTATTAATAATATTCCCTCTCCACGATCTGACTTGTGTCTAAACAAAAGCGTGACGCGAGATCTCGCGAGAAATCTGGCGTGATGCGAGATCTCGCGGGAAATCTGGCGTGATGCAAGATCTCGCGAGAAATCTGGCGTGACGCGAGATCTCGCGGGAAATCTGGCGTGATGCAAGATCTCACGAGAAATCTGGCGTGACGCGAGATTTCGAAAACATAGCCAAGTCGAAAGTGCCCAACGGGCCAATAGAAGTTATCACTTCAACAAAACTGTATTTTGCCTTGTACATCCTGAAAATATTTCCGCTCCTTACGCAATGTAAGGACGTTAGTATAGTGAATGATGAAGCGGTCTTGGGCCTGTTTGCACTCCCCTCCTCCCGACATCATATTTAGGACTCACCATCCTTTCCCACGAGTTGTTTCTTCCCCTCTGCTACTGTATTTTGTTTTTAGTCTGCGTCGGTGTTAAACTTTGTGAATGAGAGTGTCATTATGGGTGGAAAGCGAAAGCGTGTTGTTTTACCTCTAAACCAAAAATGGGAAGCAATTAAACAATTCGATGGAGATGATTGTCAATAAGAAAAGTGGCAAGTGATTTAGGTGTTGGGATGTGATTTCGTCGGGGATTTGGAGATGAAATAGATCGGAAATTGAAAAGTAGGTATCTCAACGGTATTCAAATAAAGAAGAGGCTACCATAATATCAATGGAAAAAGCGGGCACGAAAAACCTGCAAAGGCATTATTTTTGTGGTTTTTATTACAGTAGCAGTATCCAGTTTCTTTCATTTAAGTACATTGTCAAACCTTCTTTGTTTATTTAAAACTATATTACTAGCCAAATAAAATAGATTTTAAAGTAAGTATGACCCCAAATCGGACTATAATGACGAGGGTACTCACACCTCAATGGTTTTCTCACGGCCTACCGTATTGTCCCGAGGTTTGCCCAGTCCCAATTACCTTGGATAATCGATGTTCTACTGTAATTGGATGGTGTTAAAAATGCAGACCATTTAGAACTAAAATTTATTATTTGGGAATTATTGTTACTAAAAGTAAAGAGAAGTCAGTGTTTTTAGAAATATTTATAGTACACTAGCAGGTACCCAAAGTACCAAAGTGGCTTCGCACACGGTCCAAAGTTTCGCCGCATAGTAATAAATGTTTATTGTTTTAGGGGTTGTTATTACATTTTCACCACTTAGCAGCACGCTATAAAATGAAACTATGATTTACATAGTATATATGTATTGTAAGAAATAAATGTACCAATATCCAGCTCTCTAGCTTGATGGGAAGTGTAATAATTAATTTGTATTGTTTTAGTGGTTGTTACATTTTCACCCCTTAGCAGTACATTAAAAAATACAAATATGGTTTACTTTTTATTTATATTTTTTAAGAAATAAATGTTCAAATTTCCAGCTCTCTAGTCTTAATTTAAGTGTAATAATAAATATTTATTGTTTTAGGGGTTGTTTAACCCTTAAATCTAAATGAATTCTAGCCTATGTCTCTTTCCAGGCCATGTGCCAAATATGTGTGTCTCATGAATGTCTCATCTATATGTGTGCCAAATTTCATTCAAATCCATCCAGTAGTTTTTACGTGATTGAGTAACGCACACACAGACACCATTCGATTTTTATATAATACCGTAGTATAGATTATAAAGACTGATGCACGGTGTTGTATTTTCACATCCCCTCGCATGTAATTCCACAAGTGAATGAACAAATCCTTTTGTTTATCTTGTTAATAAATTCTCTAACTTTTTCCAGGCTTCAATCTTTGAGTTTGGGTCAACACACATTAACAACCGACGTTTGGAAAACAGTACAAAATATGGAAAGACAGCGAAAAGCAAGAATTACACCCAGATGAAATGCACAATCATCTATTGAGATGTAAAGCAATTCTGCAACACTTCTTTTCAACTTGCACTGGGATTTAATAGTTCAACTCTAAGTTTCCTCGCAAAGATGGTTATTGTCATGAACATTTAAAGGATGATTTATTTAAATTGGAAGATTTAATGTTTTTATAATTGTCTCCATCTTGTAAAATATTTAAATAAAGTTTAATAAGATATATTTATTCATCGCCTTTTAGTTTATAATGTAAATTGTGATCAACGATAGCTTAACTTTCCCATGCACTTCATGATCTAAACTAACTAGTCGCATCTTGTGAACGTGATTGGAGGGAAGGATTGTGTTGATGCAATGGAGGTTTTAGTCCTAAATAAAGATATTCTTTTTTTATTGGAAGTCAAAGAGAACATCTGATTTGCTACATAAAATAGGTACGATGTCGTTGCATTTTATTTTTGTAACAATATTTTTTTAAACTCAATTTAAAGTAAAAGAAATTACTTGTATCAGCTACCACGGTATCAAAAAATATTTTATTTTGATGATGTTAAAAAAAGGTGTAGGACATCGTAAATTTTGTAATTATGTTCGGAACAGTTCAGTTAGTTCGATTCATTAAAAACCCAATGAAGAAGGACCTTAAATATGGCAGGAGATTGGCCTTTTGACAACAAAAGAGGTACATAATTCTTTTTTGTTCTTTAATTGGGAAGTTGTGACGCGAAGTAGACAGACAATGTGGTTGGTTGGCTGTTTGTATTAAGGCTCGGGTCCCTAAATTCAAAACGGCGAAGTTGGCTACAATTCCAATCTTCCTAACCTAACCATACCTTCACTTTTAAGCATATTTTTGTGTTATTTTCATTAAAAAACTAAATCTGTATTTTTTTCTTAAAGTAAAATAGATTGTGGGTGTTGATTGCTAAGGTTTTCTGCAATATCTCTTTTTGTAAAAAATGTATAGTTTATTATTTATATCACAAACAATTATGAAAACAAAACAACGGTTTTTGAAAATGTATTCGGTAATCAACATCCGCATATGACAGTAATGCAAAATGAAACCAAAATGAAAATTATTAATAAATTTTTAAATTTATTTCTCGAATTAACGGAAAAATTTTTCTTTCAATATTATCTTTAGTGAAGTTCAATTTCACTATCCATTTTCAGTAACACCCGTTACATTCCTTTTTTCTATATTTTAGGCTAACTAAGATATAGTTAGCCTTCGTTGAAAGCCGAAGTTGCTTTTTAGATTTTGTTGTTCCTCGGCGATCCATTGAGAAAACAAATGCTAAACGAAATAACGTTCTCAATAACAATAATTACAAGACGACGCAATAGTACAACAAATAAGAATCGCGGGAGAGCACATGGATGGAAGCGCGGGAAACCGTCATCCAACTGTATACAAGCAACATCTGAGACGCGTGGTGGGGGGAGAGGTGGCGCGAGTGAGTCACAGCGGCACTGCACCTGCTTTGTGTCACTCTCGCGTTTGTTCTCATTACTGTAAATGTATAAACAACGATACCGACTAAACCAGCCAGGCGATTTTAAAAATTAAAAGTGTAAAATTAATTAAAAATTATTGTCTTCAAAATGACTACCTGCGATTTGCATTTTTCGTTTTGTAACCTAATTATTTTATTATTATTTTTTAAACCAGCAACTTAATTAAAATTTAGCTTCATTGGCGTGAATTCTAATCTTATTCCGTTCACAAATCAGTTTTGCAAATGAACATCGAACGAAAATTCCACCAATAAACACCAATACAAAATGGCTCCATTTTGGTGCTTAGCCGTGGTGGCAGAATTTGGAACGAATCCTGGGTCGTTTAGCCTTAAGCCATGAACATCTAACACTACAGTTTTGAAAGTCAAACGAATTCAAAAATCTCTTTGTAAGCTAAACTTATGTTCTTTATTTAAGTTAAAATTATATTTTTAGGACTAGAGTGCATCACTATATACTCATTATATTAATTGCAGCAGTTTTCAATAAACTTCCATTTTAGATTTCATTGATAGCAGCTAATTTATCAGCGAAAGTTATCACATTACGCTTCCGCTTATTGTTAGTCGCCGTAGCACAAAAATACACTCGCAAAGGAAATAAAACACGACTTTTGTCATGATATTAGGAGGGGTGGGAGAGTTAGCAGTGTTGTTATAGTTTTAAACTGATAAAAAGTCAAATACCCAGAGCAACTGCACAGCTAGGAAAACACTACCTCGCAGCGCACTGCTCTGAGAGGTCTTCAGTGCGCTGCGCAAAAAGTGCAGAGCTAGGAAAACCCAGCTTAAGTTACAGATTTTAATTTTATACAGTGCAAATGAGCATTTTGAGAAAAACGCAATGCAATGCAATACTTGAAATATTCAAAGTAACACAAAATCTTTATTTATAACATTTCAAAAATTAAATTTGTATTCATTATTTAAGTGGAACGTTTTCGACGCTTCGTCGAAGGTCTTGGGACAGGTTGAAGGTCGTCAGGGTTACTGCTGCCGGCTTCATCGATGTTTTGGGGTTCAGGCCAATAAATTTTGTTTGGACAATACATTAACTTATCAAAAATTAATTAATGTAATAATTAATAATAGTTATCAATAGTTAATTATAAAAAATCTTAGCTTTAAATGCCTAGTTTAGGTGTGTTAGTACAACTACTAAGAGTAGGTGGTTTTTAAATCTTTTTCTGTAAAGAAAAGGTAACTGAAGTCGGGACAGCGATTTTTATAACCAGAAAACGTTCTCATTTTACAATAAACTCGTAGTAGTTCACTTCGTCGCCGCTAGAATTCATCAGCTGTTTAGATGTAGGAATGTTTCCTAAGCTAAAGGAATATGTATCTTTTTTTAAAATTTGTATAAAAAAAATATATTGGTGATAAAAGGTTGTATTTATATATAGTTTATAACCTCAAAGCAAATATTAATAATGTATATTATAGCATACATTAGTTATTTAGCTCATATTTAAAAAAAGTCAACTTCACAAGACATTATGATTGAAGTTGTAAACATAACCTCAAACTATAATATACACTGGGTTTACAGATGATGGGTACAATCAGCTGTTATATTAAATGTTACTCCACGTACGTACACTCGCTTTTATAGGAGTTGATAAAATTACTATACTATAACATATGTAGTATTTCTCCATGAAATATGTAGTATTTCTCCATGAAATTCGCTTTCTATACATCTTAAAAGTATCATTTCACTTTGACATGAAATATTATTACAAGAACAAACTATATATAGACTGAACTAACCAAAATAAACACCTAACCACTCTATTCATGGTAGGAATAAGTTGGTGGTTTGAACCAGTGAAATTTATAATCCCATTTATCAAAATTTTGGATTACGGTTTCCAATAACATATATGTGTACCACCTCTACACCATCGATTTAAAAAACATTTATCTGCAGTACGATTTGAAATAGATTGGACTGGGATATTTAGCAACCTACGTACCTGAGGTTTTAGTAACCATTATGAAAATATCTTAATAAAAACATCACAAATTTAAAATAAAAAAAATATATTTAAACTACTACACAATAGTTTTATTAGATTTTTTCAGAAACCAAACTTTAGCCTCGTAGTAAAGTAATTTTTTGAGCTTTGAATATGGAATATATATTGGGGGTAGAATAAGTATAAACTTTTTGTATAAAAAATATGAATGAACAATGTAAAAACAATGAAAATAAACTCAAAAAATTGGCACAAGAAACTACGTTAGAAGCAGGGACTACATTCTACAATTAGATCAAATGAAGGGGTGCAATCACAAAGCACCAAATTAAACATAAAAGAGCACTGTGGCGACAAAATCACACTGATTTAAATAAAAACCACAAAACAAGGAACAAAAACAATAACTAAACAACTAAATTGTAAGTTATGTTTAATACGTTACCCTTATGTACATTTCCCAGAGTAGTGTTAAAACCCTCTGAGGATGATGACCATGTCATCGAAATGTACATAAGGGTAACGTATTAAACATAACTTACAATTTAGTTGTTTAGTTATTGTTTTTGTTCCTTGTTTTGTGGTTTGGGGTTTTTATTTAAATCAGTGTCACCAAATTAAAGGTCAACCACAGTACGTATTATTATGGCAAGGTGACAGTACTGACTTATTGAAGCAAAAATATCTTACAGTTTATATTATTGGTAAGATGTCTTTAATTATGTGATTTAGTTTGTTCATGTGAATAGTAAAAGACGTCATATGTACGACTGTACTCATTAGGGAACAGGCGCCATATGACATCAGTACTTGTGTGTAGCCACGCTGTACTCTTCAACAAGTACTATACCAGAATAACTTAACTCCGTTTTAAACTTAAAATAGTCATCAATTGAATGCTCTGAGCTCTGGACAGTTTTTATAGCGAGTTAAATAGTAAACATCAAATTCTTTAAATAATTCCACATGTTAAAATGTATTAATAAAGGAGTTGTGGATTGGCTCTCAATATAAGTTGTGATTACATAACGCTTCGATAAGATGCGTTTATTTTTTAAAGTTGGAAACTATTTGTATTTAAATTTCCTTTGAATTATTTGTTCACTAAAGCTACTTACTGTGCTATATTGGCTTGTTCAATATTTTTTTGGGATGCTTTAAGTAGGCAATATTGCAAACACAGCTGATTTTAGAATTCTTTTTAGGAATGCTTATAATATAATCAATTCTTTTCAATGGCAATCATTCTAATAACTGTTTAGTTGACTAAAGCCTTAATGTCTGATAGCATCTCAAACTCATTGCATCCATAAAATGGATACATTAGTTTGAAATGTTCCAAAACTTTACTAATATTGCTAATGTAACAAAAGATGACTATGTTATTCTTGTTAATCTATCGGGGAAAGTAGTACATATAAAACTTAATTCTCATTTTAACAATTCAGCAGAAACCGGAAACTAAATTCAGATATCTTGGAATCATTCTGTAAACAAATTTCGGCTCCTCAAATAATTTGCAACAGGAAAATAATACCCAAAATAGTTAACACATACAATTTATTGTCAAAAGACACCGTACGGTACTTGATATGAATTGTATGTAGCATATACAGTGTCCCCGAACTCTCAGGTCCCCTTTTGTGGATTTGTTCCTGGGTTCGAAACAAACATATTTCACAATATAAACATGGGTCTACGGTGCTTACTTTTTTGTCTGTCTGTATGTGTTTTTTACAAAATAATTGATATCTAGAGAATGAGCCGATTGAGTTCAATCTTGTCATGAAGTTATACCTAACAATGAGCTTATTTTATGTAAAATTACCAATTATTTCAAAATGGCGGCTTTTGAAAATTTCAAACTTAAATTGTTTAAAAACCGTACATTTTAACAAAAAATGTCAAGACACCTTTTTTGTACCCCTTTTAGTTATTATCGGATGGTGTAACTATCAAAACACTCGAATGAAGAATAATAGTTACGTTAAAGATAATAATAGCTTAAGTAACCACAATATTCTGTTTTCTGTGTTGGTATAGGATGCTGGGTTGAACAAACAAATTATTACACATAACTTAATTATTATCCTTCATCCGATTGTTTTGAGTTTCACCATCCGATACAGAATACAAAAGGCTATTAAAAAAATGTCTTGATATTTGTTAAAATATGCGGTTTTTGGGTAATTAAGGTTTGAAA
Source organism: Philaenus spumarius (assembly GCA_018207615.1). Taxonomy (NCBI): domain Eukaryota; kingdom Metazoa; phylum Arthropoda; class Insecta; order Hemiptera; family Aphrophoridae; genus Philaenus; species Philaenus spumarius. Next base: position 110,427 of record JAGFPH010004100.1, read on the forward strand.
TTTTGAAACGCGTAATTCAATATAATCATTTATTTTACTTAAAATAGATCATTGTTAGATATAACTTCATGTCAAGTTTATGAACTCAATCGGTCAAACCGTTCTCTAGATACCAATTATTTTGTAAAAAAACACATAGCCTACAGACAGATGAAAAGTAAGCACCGTAGACCCATGTTTATATTGTGAAATATGTTTGACTCGATCCCAGGAACAAATCAACAAAAGGGTCCAGAGAGTTTGGGGACATCCTGTATATTGAATAGTACATCCTCTGCTTTGCATTTCTATCTCAAAGTCGAAATAATTCGACCACGCAGCTGAACCGCTGACGTGAGTTGAGTAAATTTCCAAAATAAAGTTTATATGCCTATTTTTTAGGGTTTCAACTAACAATTTGGGAAATAGGTCTACTCACGAAGGCGTTGATCAGCTGTCTGTGTGTACGCAATATATTAGTAGAATTTGTTTGCGCCTAGTGGCCTCGCGAGTTTTCACCACGTGGCTTCGAACTGGATACTTTTATGGTATTTTACGTTTTTTTCGATTTTGGGGGAACCAAGCGAGCTATAAGGTCGCGTAAAAAAACAAAATGTGCAGAATAACATCCTACATTTATATTTTTAGAAAAAACTAAAAAAATTTCATTCTTGTAGTAAAAATCTCAAAAAATAGTTACTTCCGGTCAAAAAACGTACTTCCGGTTGTTGGATTTTTTTGGCTAACGAACTCGTCCGAGCCACATAGACAACCAACACGTATACCAAATTTGGACCAAATCGGACTTAAAATGTGGCTGCTAGTGTGCGAACACATATATGTGTATATATATATGAATTTTAATGACACCCCAAAATGTGTTCTGGGGACCATGATCGGTGCTCATTTGCTACTCCCGACCTTGGGTCTCACCATAAGGGCCACTGCAATAGCTCATTTTTCCTATGGAAATTTTCTAATAAACACTTTTCAAACTATATTGCCTACCTAAATTTAGATTTGCTACATTTAAACGCCTATAGGCTATATTTTAAAAATATGCACGCCTAATATATATATATTAATACATGACCTGCTTCCACTTCATTATTAAATTCTAATCTCACAAAAATAGTTAGGTCTATCTTTAAAATAAGCAATAAGCACCTCTTATTTTACAAATAGTCATGAATTTAAAAACAAGTCAGTGCTGAGTACCTATTAAAAAGCTACATATTATCTACTCCGTAAGCACATATTTTACAATGAAATTGTGGGAGGTGATAGAAAGCTGGGAGAGGTTTCATTTTAATGGTCTGGACATGAAATTTTAGAGGAAAATATTCATTTTTCTTAATTCTGTCCCGAAAATTTGTTACGGAATAAAATAATTTCCATTTAAATAGCATGGGAATATATAGGTGTAAATCAGGTAATTTTAGTATTAAAAACAGGTGATTGTATATAAGTTGGAAAATCCAGCTATCATACCTGAATGCTGTTTTGTGATGTGTTTTGTTATTGTATATTGATTACTAGAATATAGGGGCTATTGCCCCAACAAGAGGCCACTAATAAATTTTTAAGGCTCTGTTTCCTAAACAGTTTCATTTTGAGTGTAGCAAAAGTTGCTTTATGAAACATCTGATCATTCTTCCTAATATAAAATATATAGAGGTTTTAGAATAGCCTAGCCTGAAATAAACAAATATGTTTACATTGCTAGAAATTTGATAAATTTGGCTTAGAGATCTATAAAGAAAAAAAGGTTTTTGGCTGGATTTTGTATAGATAAAGAAAAAACACTTAAATTATCTATAATTTAAAATCGTGCAATTAAATTAAAATCCAGTAGTTATTGGAAAAATGTGTTTTTATTAACTTATGTTACTGTAGGCTACATTTCATGACTTTTAAGAAATTTTACAATTTGTCTGTTTGGCCTATTTTATCGATCAACATGACTTGTCCACTAATTTCATCCAAGAGACTTCGGATCTGATTCAAAAGAGTTTCACCTTGGGTTAAAGTTGCTTTGAAAATCTCTGCAATTTCATTATTTTCCTTTTGAAGACATTCCATACTTTTATTTTGCAATTCGCTACAGTTGATATCATCTGGAAGCGATGTTATTATTTCATCAATATCCTTGGCAGTTTTAGCAACTTGTCTGGCAAAATGATGACACTCGTCTGCCAGTCCACTTGAACTGTGTGTCCTGAATCCAGGGAATTCTGCTGGATTAGCATGTTCATTAATGTATGACACACTATCCGAAAAAAGGTAGGCTTGCTGACAAACAAGATCTTGCAATTGTGTTATTCTGTCAGCCATTTATTTATTTTTAGTTTCTGTTGCAATTAATTAATTGATTAGAACCCTCTTTAGAAATAATATTAATGGATTGAAAGTATATAGGCCTAACAAAAATGATTTAATATAAAACGTTAGTATTGTAACTTAGCCTAAATATTAGAACTACAAAATCTATTAGGTTAATATTTCAAACTAATAATTAAATTGTTTACAAGAAAGCCAACTATGTTCTGTGGGCAACTACCTTCTTCTAAACCTCAGTCTTTTCTTTTTTACAAAAAATATAGCTATATTTCACTTTCAAAGAATACTTTGAGTTTTACAATGTTTTAGAACACAATTGGACTAGAATGGAATTATTATAACCTTGTTTGAAGTTGAAGATTACGTCTGTAAAACCACTTCCGGTAGTAAGTCTAAGATATTGGGTGCTTTCAGAGATAAATTTTAAAGATTACATAAATTTGTATGATTTTTTACATATATTATACCATTATAATAAGACGATTAGGAAATCAATTGAACGACAAGCTAAGTAAAGACTATGTTCCCTATAATAACAAAATATTAGCCTACAAATAAGTACCAAATATTATTTAAGGACGCTGGTATATTATTTTTTACTGTTGCCCTACGAACTCTTAAATTTATGAAAATGTATGTATTGCAGTGTGCTATACCTTATCTGTTTTAATATAATATAGATAATATTTAAAAGAAGAAACATATTTACAATAATCTACACCCATTAGTACAAAAACATTAAACATATTTTTTACATTACTTTGTATAATTATTATTGTGGTACAACCGTACAATCATTGAATCCAGTGAAGTAGTGCGAATTGCTTTGATTTGTATCACACTTGGTAGCATAGATTAGTTTAACATCTATGGTTAAAATTTAATTTATTATAGTTTCAACTAAATACAGAACTATCGTATTTCATGTTCACGTTTTTACACTTTGTATATTTATTAGTTTTACTTAAAACAAATTATTGTACTTCACAATAAGATTAGATGGAAAATTGATTAATAGCTTTTGTAAGGCAATACAATTAATTATTTAAAACCTTGATTTCATCCATTTTACAATAAAGTACTGCTAAATAGGGTATGCGGCTAAATTTGAAACGAGGTGATCATCTCAATTTTATAAGTTAGTCACAATTAATTAATAACTTTAAAGTATAAATACATTATCTAGATCATAGAACACTCTTGGGTCTGCCCACAAATTTACCTATTTTTAGTACTAGTTTGGTTAAATTATGTTAATCAAAATTAATTAATTATTACTGTATTAACTGCATGCAACGATTATTTTAAGGAACAAAATCTACATATGCCTAAAACTTTAGCAAACAGTCATAAGATTGAATCTAAAGCAAGGTTCTTCAATTTAGTTTGATATTATAAATTTAATAATTCTGTATTATTTGTAAATATCCATATAGGCTATAGCCTACATTCATTTATAGAATGTAAAAGGCTTTTATAACTAAATTATGTTCCGATATTAGGGTAGTTATTATTTTTATACTATTGAGTGGCTACCCGTTAAAAGTTAGTAATAGATTTATTTAAATTATAAATTTTATGCTTGGGTGTGCGCATACATGTGAATACACAATTTTACATAAACACTAACATACCAACACACACACACCCTCTCAAGTAATATAATAGACTATTTATATTATACACACAAAACACATTTGCGTGTGTACATTATTTATTATACAGGCCTATATTGTATATTACGCAGAGTATGTATTAATTATATAAATATAAATTTCGTGCGTGAGGGGGTATAGGCTACCCATTCAAAAGGGCAAATGATTCATAAGAGACAAAACAAATTGATTTCTGTTGATATACTTCAAAAAACAAAATGGAGTACGGTATTTAATATAAATTAATTTCAATTTCTCTTGAAAAGTATGAACCGCCTCTCTGATTTCCATCTTTTTACATGTAGCCTTTTGGTCACTATTATAACCTAACCTTGACTACAGTATAAACAACCTCGACTTTCCATAGGTCTATGTGTCGTCTTCGAACTAAACAGGAATTGTTTTCACGTTCCCACATCAGAAATTAAAAGGAAGGAGGCAAGAACACAAGCCCCTTCCAAACCTCTAGCAAAATGAGTAGAAATATTAATTATCATTTGTTAACCCATCTCGTGCTACCTTATAAAGTGTTAAAAAATATAAATTAGGTTGAGGCATTTTTCTATTGCCTTCCTATAGTTTCTATATAAGTTTCTATATAGTTTATAGTATAAGTTTATTTTACATAATACAATTTTTTTCCCCCAATATCACTAGTAATTTTTAGTTTCAATTTTAAACTCTTAGTAAAGTCATTAACCTTAAGTGGCAGAGTGGATAATGCAGTGCGTGGGTGTTGTGGATGACCTCTGCCAGAACAGGTTAGGTTAGTTTTACGAAAGAAGAAACTCGGGCTTCAAATGTAAATGTTTTCCTCATCCCCACTGCGGGGCCGAAAATAATGAAAATGAGCAAACATAATGTTATATTAGTAAAACAAGAAAAATCCGCTGACATATAAGATTGTTCGGTTTTTTAAAAAATTTCAAATTTTGTTTCAATTGGAATTTAATTTGTAAGACATGTGTGTTTAATAGCCCTAGACCTGTCGGCTACAATATTTATAGATAGACCTACTACTGGCAGCGCTGGATCTAGGAAGTGCTCCCAAGGTTTGATTTTGCAGCCCCCCTCTGTGGATAACTATTATAATAATAGCCTATAGCTAAAACAAAACGATATTACCTTGAAGAATGAGATGTAGGGAAGGGGTAGACAAATTTAATTTACAGTCATACAGTAGGCCTATATTTATAATAAACACTAGCTGACCCGTACGGCGTTGCCCGTGGTGGTTGGTATTTTCAGTCTGTTTAACGTAATTGTATTCTTTTTAAGTGTTCAGTCAGTGAGTGGTATTTTGCTTTTACATATATAGATCTTAAATAATAAAAGCACTATTGTCATAATAATAAAAGATCTGAAATTATGATTTTAGTAACTTTGATCCCCCGAAACCCCTCCTAAAATTTCGAAATTTTTTATACCCTTTCTTAGTGAGCACCTATGGCCCTAGAGGAAGCTATATACCAAATTTCATTCCAATCCGTTCGGTAGTTTTGAAGAAATCGTTTTTTAATAACTTTGATCCCACCAAACCCCCCCCTAAAATTTCTAATTTTTTCAAACCCTTTCTTAGTGAGCACCTATGGCCCTAGAGGAAGCTACATACCAAATTTCATTACAATCTGTTCGGTAATTTTAGAGAAATAGTGATTTAGTCATTTTTACCCCCAAACCCCCCTAAAATTTCCAATTTTTATAAACCCTTTTTTAGTGAACACTTATGGCCCTAGAGGAAACTACATATAAAATTTCATTCCAATCCGTTCGGTAGTTTTTGAGAAATCGTGATCAGTGAGTCAGTGGGTTTTGGCTTTTATAGCCTATATATATATATAGATAAGTTACGTTTTTGGTTCGAAGAAACTGCTTTAAAAAAAGACTATTCTATTTGTTACAGTTAATTTGATTTACTTTAAAACAATTACAACAAAATAAACGTAGGCCCAATACAATAACATATATAGGCCTAGGCCTACACTGATGTGCACGAGAGAAGCCTAGTCTAATCTGACAAAACAAAGCTTGCCTCATCACACAATAGAAATGTCAACTTTAATAGTCCAGTCAGTAGAATATTTTGTTATGCTAAAAAATTGAACAGCAAACCGAGTTATTGACTTGAGGAAAGTTTGTAGATAAAAATACCACCTTTGAAAACAGTGAAGTTTTTATTGTGGAATTATTTTAAACAACAAAAAGCGAGAAGATTTTTACTTTAGTTTTTTTGTTTTTCACGTATATTGTGTAAGTCTTTGGATAAAACGCTATAGGCTACTTCAATGGAAAAGTTGTTGCACATTTAAAAACCTAGATCGATGCATTTTTGACTGAGAAAAATAATTAAAAACGCGGAAAATGTATTTTTCCCCAAAATTTTTAATTTCGACATTTTAAAGTTAAATATTTGTAAATGTGTAAAATGACAGGCATGTAGATTAACCACGCAGAAGGTGGGCCCAGTTGGATATGAGCCTATATCAAAGCCCACTAAAGAATACCGTTGAGGGACGGGGTTGTGTACACCGAGACCTTGAACGCTCCAATCGCCGTAGTGCGACGTTGTCACGTTCTTCCCACGCTTCTAACTGACTGCGGCTGACTCAACGCATTTATAATTCTTTAAACTGTGCGATCAAGCCTCGAGCGGTAAATACCAGGAGTGTTCGAGGCTAGTAGATATGGCAACGCTGCGCGCCCATCCTATTGGCCGCCTCGCAACGGTATTCTTTAGTGAGCTTTGATATAAAGCCTTTTCAATTTTCTATAGAGCAGTGCACATGTGCAGCCGCGTCCTATCCTCAATCTACGTGAAATTAGTTTTTCAAGTTTTTCAAAACTACGTGTGATGAAAATATGGACATACAACTTCTCATTGAGGAGGTGAAAATCATAAATTGAGATTATTGCACTATATGGTTTATTATATATAATCAGCAGGGGTATATATAGATTTAACATATTCTTCTAAAAGGTGACAAGTCATATAAAATGAAGGTTGAAAATACATGGTCTCTGCAAAAACCGGATAAGTCCATTGTTTTTCCAGTAAAAACGGGACAAGTCCAATGGACTTGTCTAATTCTTGCTAGAAAACTCACTAAGTACATGAAAACGCCACGATCAGCGCTAGTGTAATTGTATACAGATTTGTATTGCATATTTAGCACTGTATTAATACTTTGTTGTATCTTGCAATTGGCTATAGTTTTTATAAGTTTATCCCAATAAAAACATAATTTCTTTTAACAAAAATCTGTTAAGTCCAAATTTACAAGTAATGCACATTAAAAATGTGGCATTGATTGGATTAACACAAACTATGCTAGACAGTCTCCTTGTTTCCTGAAAAAACTGAAATTTGGCCTTTCCTGTTTGTTGATATCAACCCCACAATTATTACACATAACTTAAGTATTATCCTTCATCCCATTGTTTTGACAGTGAGACCATCCGATAGGGAATCAAAAGGACTACAAAAAAGGTATCTTATAATCTCTGGTTAAAATGTACGATTGTTAAGTAATTTAGGTTTGAAATTTTCAAACAGACGCCATTTTGAAACGCATGATTGGATATAATCGCTTATTGTACTTGAGACAGATAATTGTTAGGTTAAACTTCATGCCAAGTTTGTACTCAATCAGTCAAACATTTCTCTATATATGAATTATTTTGTAAAAAAAGAACAAAATAGCGGCTGGACAGAAAACTTATAATTTTTGAACCTGTGTTTATTGGAACTTTTCATCTTATTTTGATGTGGGGAACCACGCCCTGAATTCTTGGAACCCTTTTTCTGAACACCCTTTATAACAATGTACATAAAAACTAAATTTTCACAAATAGGCAAACAATAATGTACTATCGTTTGGTGGCAAATGAGAGACTATAGGACGCAGCTATGACGCAGATTGACATAACGCAATGCCCCGCGTCAATTTGTAGCAAGAATGCACCGGGCCTTAGGTCTATCGTTCGACTTTTGACACTTCTCAGTTGGAGAAACCCGTGTTTTATAAATTTTGGTGTTAAAACTTCTTATCACAGCAGATTGAGCTCTCTGGGCATATTATAACGTTTCATTCGTGAGTCTCGTCTATATTTTTAGTGGGATATACCTTCTAATATACCACAGTTATTTATTTTATCTACTGCCCTAGAATGCATTTCCAAATTTTGCATAGTTAAAAAAAAATTCTCAGTGCAGGCCAGATCACTCGGAAGACTATGCTTTAACACATTATTGAAGATTTCACATAATCAGATTTGTTTAAATCGGTACAAACAACTAAATTATCTAAGTACCACTACAAAATGTAGGCCTCCTATAAATGAATTAAAAGTTTATTAACCTTACCTTTTTCGGAAAACGGAAAACGTGAAATAAACTTATCTTCTAGCTATTATTTTGATGTCTAAAACACAATCATAAAAAATACTCATCGTATAGGTCCAAATAAAAAGCACTGTGCAACAAGGCCATAGCCAGGAAAACTTTGAGGGGGGGGGTTCACTCTGGGGATTTGAATTTAAACACTTTTAACACGTTCACTGCTAAGGACGCATATGTGAGCTTGACACTGAACACCATAAGAAGCGGCCGACGCACAGTACATTGCACGCCAACCCCTTTATTGGGAGAATTTTCAATACCCAGAGCATTGCGTGCTTCGCACGCCAACCATCGTATTGGCAGTATTTTCAATAAACAATGCATTGCTTGCTTCGCACGCCAACCCCCGCGTTCTTAGTATTTTCAATACACAAAGTATTGCGTGCTTCGTACGCATACCCCGTATTGGGAGTATTTTCAATACAGAATGTATTGCGAGTTTTGTTAGAGGAAAGTATTTTTGTTGAACCTTCATAGTTTTCTTATTTCTACTGCATCCATGTGTATTGTACGTTGTACTTTAATCAAGTAAATCTAAATATCAGTATGCATGCAATGCACAATGATGTAAAATATATTCCTGGATCCTCGGTTGTGTTGTATATTTTATAATTTAATTTGCACTTTTTAAACCTAGTATTAATTTTTACTACTAAATTTCGGGATTTCTGGGGTGGGGGTTTATACCCAGCGACCAAGGAATACTATAGACTGGCAAAGCCCATGCACAACGAATTACGGGATTTCAAGCCGACCACGCCCACTCATAGGTGAAAACAATGGATTTTCTGTCCGCGACCGGTACACATTTGATTTCGCCGCGTTTCATTAACACCGTTTCAACACACACTTAGTGTTGAGATAAAATTCTGAAATTTTAAAATATTGCTTAAAACACTATGACCGTGCTGACGGTATCAAACAAAAATAGAAAAATATATTTTATGTAGCGGGAAAAAATATAAAACAAAGAAAGTCAACGATGTGTTTAGACATATGACATGAAATTTAGGCATAGCGAGAAAGTTTTGTATTTTTTGGGCAGGTAATTTGTCAAAGCGTAAAAGTTGTTAGAAATCATCCAAAAAAGAAAAAAAAATATTCTTTACATTTCTTTGTAAAATGCTTAGTTTAGCCTGTAGGCTGTGGTATAGGGACGAGTTGGTTTGATTGTTTTGTGAACCGGCGCGCTGACAACACCATCGCTAATCTACTGTATCTACAAGTCTTGTCATTAAATTATAGCGCTATTGCTTGCTCTATCACTATATTGTACCATGCATTCAAGGTCCAAGTAATTGTAATTTAATAAAAATTGTTAATATATTAAAATTTTATAATAAGAAGGAAGAACAATAACAATAAGGAAACTGAATGAGTTATACGGTTTTGAAAGAAAACATTTTATTCAAAATGATAACTATAAAACAATTCTTGCCCTAGAATAAAAAATAAAACCGCAATATCCATCTTAAATCGCAATGTTGCAAACTTTACTTACAAAAATATTCGCTAAATAGACAAAATTGCGAATTTAGAAGAAATCAAATAAAAATAAAAATGCCAATCAAACTAATAATTACTAATCATACTAATTATTTACTGAAATACTATAAAAACTAGTCTGCAAACCTATAAAAACCCCTTTTCCTTAATTTGTTCACTTAAAAAAAACACAATCTGCATCTTAAATCACAACGTTGTTAACTGTACTTACAATAACGCTGACGCTCGGAAGTAGCGGAGTCAGACGTTTCCATCCCCACCACTCTTAGGTGAATGGGCTTCAAGCCTTGCGCGACATTGCCAGTCTATAGTATTCCTTGGTCACTGGTTTGACCCTCTAACCCCTCCCCTGGTTTCGGCCTTGCTGTGCAATGTAGGCGGTAGGTCTACACTGTTCCAACGGTAAGCTGAAAACGGTTTTTGAATGAAACCGTACTAGGCTACTGCCGGTACTCACTGATTTGTTTGTAAATCTTTTCATTACCACCATGTCTTCGGTTACTGTTTCGGTTATCTTTAACACACGCGTAAGAAAATGCTTAATATCAGAATTAAACTTTCATTTCAATCAAATAAGTAGAGTTAAACCTGAATGCTAGGTTAATATACAAACGAACGTACAAACTTTTCCTCCTTATAATAAAGTAGGCCCAAAAAGTATAGAAGTGCAGAAATAGATAAGAACAACTCTAGGCCTACTATTGTTAGACCTAAGTATAATTCATTGTTATTCGTCCAGTACAACGGAAAACTACCGCATGATAAATGATCAATCGTTTAGAATACGCGTTTGTTATGTTAATCGACTTCAAATAACAGATAACCTTATGAAATACAGCAAGATTCAAGGTGAAAGATTTGTCCAAAGTTCAATGAAATCAGAAAGGGGAATACAGTAGCCGGGGGTTCCCATTCTGGTTCGCAGAAGTCGTTTGGCAAGAAGTGGAGGAAATCTCTCGTATATAAACAAACGAGACTTTGAAACCAAACATTCAATTTCATTATCAGCATTGCGCTAGGTTAGGCCTAACCTTCAACGCTCCAACATGACGTTATCGCCAGTGTTGTGCCTGTTAGTATTCGGTCTTGGTTTGTGTTTTGCAAATATGGCCGAGCAAGAACCCTTGGTTAGAACTGCCCAAGGGTCGATTAGGGGCGAATTGTTGACCACTTATACAGGGAAGAAGTTTTACTCCTTTCGAGGAGTAAGGTATGCTGAACCACCAATTGGACCAAATAGATTCAAGGTACCGTATTTTGTATTACAATAGTTCTTAGTAATGTTTATACTATGTATGCCTAGGTATACATTTTATAAAATAAACAATATTTTTAAAACGAACAAGGTCTATTTATCTTTTTAATGTTTTATGTATTTTTTACGGTTCCGTATGTACAGTAGGACCTATGTACTTAAATAAAAATAAAACGAACCTTTGTGACAATTCTTGTTTATACATCTAGCCTATACATTGACATCTATACATTTTTCATTTGATTAATTTTTATTGCTTCTTATCAACAAACATATTGAATTTTTACAAATAATATTAGTTTAAACATTATTTTAAACTAAATAAAAAATAACCTTCTCCAAGTAAATAAGAAACAATAAATGAAACCCCGAGGTAATAAAACCTGTCTGGGGTGGATTTTTTAAAACAATCTATATATTAATAGGCAAGCACAAAACTTGTCGTGCTTCTTTCTCAGCTTGTGTGCATCGTAGGAGAAATTCGCGCATACCGTTAGGAAGGTAGTGTCCTGTAGATGAGCAGAATCCCATTATAATTTACATCGGTCCTCAGGGATACGCCCCAGTAGCCCTCAAAGTTTCAATGTTAATCTTATGGAAGGTCAATCTTAAGGAAGAATAAGAAAGATTTCTTTTGATTTTACAGGGGCACAAAAAACAGCTGTTCGTATGAAAAGCTTAAAACATCTGATTTTGATCAACAACTGATTTGGATCAAAAACTGAATATAATTTTAGGTTAGGTAAATCAAGCAATAGCAATAGCGAAGCATTGCCGGGTCCACTAGTAAATATATACATACACAAAACACAATCTAAAGATAAAGTCGAGGTCCGTAGCCGACCGAGTTCCCAATAAATATAACAATTATTTAAATTAAAATCTACAATAAAAAATATGACTTCCAGTCTTTTTATAAACAATGCATACTTATAAGGGTTTCTACTGTCTCGAAATTGTTCAGTTAAGAAAACTGTTTCGAATAACTAAAAATAAAACGAAAACATGCAGAATATAGACCTACAACGTGAACATTTCGTTCTATAAGTTGACAGCTCCCAAACACAGGACTACCTTACACCGTCAGAAAGGAAAGAATTACACCGTTCACAAACATTGGGATAATCTATAGTTTTTCTGTTGAGATTATACCACTGTTTGTTTCCTTGACATGTACTTTCGTAAAGTAAAAGGGGATTTGTTATTTGTAAGCAATATTTTATAGAACGTCTTAAAATCTACATATTAAATAATTTTGAAAAACAAATATTTATTTTATGAAGCCCTTTCTGGTGATGACCTAATTAAGCCACTCAAGAGTATCAAACAGTTTATAATCTATAGTCCTTTATTTCGCTGTAACGTCTTGCAATATTGATAAGAAAGTATTTTTTAGTTCTGATTATTGTAATTACTGTATTTTGTATGCTTGCATTTTTGGTAGCCATATTTTTCATTATATCATATTTTAATTTGATCTTTTGAACGTACATACATTCAATGTAATGTTCAAATGTACATGGTGCATTAAAGGGTGAGTTGGTAGCATTTTCCGATGACACGGCTTTATTTTATAAAGCGGACACTGTGGAACGATTGCGAACTTACATGCAAAGGGACATATGTGCAATGCGTTGGTGGTTTACAAGAAATTACATGGTAATGAGCCCTAAATCGAAATATATTAGTACTGAACACTGAATACAGTATACGATTTTCTGTTCCACTAAAGTACCACGAGATAAATTGTAATGTGAATACACGGTACCGTAACTAGTTACCGTGTGTGAATATATGTCCATGGCCCCCGATTGAACAAGTTCAAGAAATTCAATATTTAGGACTGTTTGTCGAATGTAAGGTAAGCTTACTTGGAAGAAACACACAACCTATCTTAAAAATAAGTTAATAAAATATATCAGGCTATTTTATATGCTCAGATACGTACACAACGTAAAAATATTGAAAATGATCTATTTTGCACCGGTGAGTTCTAAGTTAGAATATGGTCTCGCAATTTGTGGAGGGACGATACAACATTAAAACCAATAATTACGCAGCAGAAGTATTTTGTTCGTATCTTATCACACAAACCCAAAACAGAACATAGTGCACCGCTTTTCAAAAAACTTAATATATCACCTCTTAGAAACCTTTTCATCTACCTATAAAGTATTGAGAACCTTTTTTGACAGAAGCGGGGATAGCGATGGCACTTTAGGGCCAAGAGCTTTGACATTGCGGAATAGGTCAAATGTTTTTGTAGCTAAACCAAATTTTACAATTTATATGAAATCTTACGTATATCTAAGCTTAGCACCTAAATTATTTAATTGTATGCCAGAAAAAGTATTAAATCATGTTCGAACAGACGTATGTCCTCCGGTTTGCTGCGTAATATTTTGCTCGAGCTTGAAGATGTACAATATTATTTTAATGTACTATCTTGAATCTTACATTTTGGTGTTATATCCAGGTGTTGTATCCTTGCAAGTGTGTATGCTGAGTGCTTGTGTGTAGTGTTTATCCACGATAACGTACAGGGAAATATTTGTTAAGTTATAAGTTAAGTTAAGTTATAATTAAGTATGCATTGTTTATAAAAAGACTAGAAGTCATATTTTTGATTGTAGATTTTAATGTAAATAATAAAATTGTTATATTCATTGGGAACACGGTCGGCTGTGGACCTCAACTTTATCTTTGGATTGTGTTTTGTGTATGTGTATATATAGAGATAGAACATAGATATGAAATATTCTAACTAGCAGTTCTGTGAACAGTAGACCTCCCTCGTTAAAATAACAAATGTGGTTTTGAGCTTACGTTAAAAATTCCTAAATTACTATTCAAAACAGGCCTAGTTTTGTTAGCAGTCTTGTAGTAGGAACATAAAAACTGATGTTTTCAAAATAAGAAATTTGAAATTGATAAATATTTTTATACAACTCTATTTGTATCTAAATTACGAAACTTTTTTACATTTATGAAAAAAATTACAATAATTTTTACTACTTTTTATGTAGGCCTAAAGTTAAACATTTTCCTTTCGTTACTGAACGTGATTGTTTCTTGAGCTAATAACTTCCTTAATTTTACTTCAATAATTTTTTTTACTGGCATGTATGAATTCTTTAAGCCTTTATCTACAAAAAAGCTATGTAACACTTTTGAATTGGTTTAGAATAAACGTATAAAAACATGGTTGAAATACAAAAACTTGGACGATTTTTAACATATTCGAAGTTTACGGCCATTTTGTGAGTTTACCGTTAGAGATACGGAAAAAATCAAGAATACAATTTTGTTTAAAATTCAATTTGCTTTAGCAAAATGTTATTAGTTTTTAAATTCGACTTACGGTTAAGTCACAAACTGGCTTTGGAAAAAAGCTTACACTGAGAGAAACGGTCCGGCCGCCACTTTTATTTTATTTAAGGGGTTAAAAATGAAAAACGGACAAAACCTATGTATATACATGGCTTGGCCTAGGAATAAGGAACATTCATGCAAAAAATCATCAAAATCGGTCAAGGCGTTTGGCCGTAATCGTGAGACAGACACACAGACATACAGACACACAGACACACAGACGAAATGCCGAACGGTCGAGTTAAAACCAACGACTACATAAATGTGGTCGTTGGTTAAAACGGAGACCTCGCTTACGCTCGGTCAATTATTCCATTATTCTCTGTAGCCTATAAATAAAGACAAATATCTCATTCAGATTTTATTTTTGCCTAAGCTAGGCCTATCAAATAAATCTATCATAATTTTCATTTTCTACATTATGTTCTTAATTTTCCAACTGTTGTACTTTTGTGTAAAAACTATGAAGACATCTTTGCAATGTTGGAATGCAACTAGCCACGTCAAATTAACCGTAAACAGTGGTAGACTAGTAGGGCCTATTTGACCAGTGCTTTGTAAAAATCGGCTTAAAAATAATAGTTTCTCTAAATGGGTATACATGCTCTGACCATAGGTGTAAATACATAAGTTAAGTTAGGCTTATAACAAAAATAATTCCTTTAAAACTTAAGATTTAATATGTATCAGCAAATTGTTTAGATTGATTAAGTACTAAATTTTTATTCAATTCTGTTTTGAATTAACAAAAAACTATCTCTATTGACGTAACCTATAACAAAACAAAGTTCTTTCAACATATATTTCGTACCTACTAAGTGGTTACTGGATACGGACATAAAGTAGCCTACTGGTCAACTGGAATAACTTTGGCCCATTTTTTGTGTTCCTTCACATAAATTGCCTTATATTCCTCATATTATATTAATTAACTTCCATGTACTATATTTTTTAACTCTCCGTATTTCACAAAGTGTAGGCCTACATTGACTGGTTTTTAAAACTCAGAACTTGTTTGTTTTATTTCTAAGATTTTTTTGGAAATTTGGGCCAATCTTGCCTTTAATTGGGGCAACGTTGTCGCAAATGTGAAATGTCATAACAGCTAAGGCCAAATATGATTTCTGACAATGTTACCTCAATTATAATGATGGGTTTATGTAGGTAGGTGCTGTAGAATGAGTTGGGGATAAAATAAAATGAAACTAAACATTCTACAAAAGTAATAAACATGTATTTTAAAAATAAGAACCAAGTCGATATCTCTATTTGGTATAACTAACAGTAGGCTAGATCAAACTATCTTTTTCCAAGTTTCGGCCCAAAGTTACCCCAGTTGACGGTAATAATTTTCGTGGAGATTTCTCATATTTTCGCGAATTTGAAATTATTATTCTAAAATTACTTCGTAAGACTATATTATTATGCCTACAGTGGGATCTCTCGTTATTGGCACTTGGGATATCGCGCAAAACAATAGTTTTTAACAACCACCATAAATTACGTGTTTCTGTTAGTACTTCCTTATTACAGCATTCGTTACAGTCACGTATAGTCAGGTATTTTTCTTTAAAGAGATTAGCACTAAAATATGTTTTAAATGTTATGTGCCGTTTGATTTTACATTCACTTATTATTTCATTTTTGACAGAGTTCAAACATGAGGTGCTGGGTCACTACTTGGTGCGGCCTCTAGGAGTGTTATAATAGGTCTTTGTAATACTGACGGTGTAAAGGTACAGACTCAATGATGTGTGGGTTAATATTTCA
>JAGFPH010004101.1:0-15421 GCA_018207615.1 Philaenus spumarius
TGTGTCCTGAGCCCTGAACCGGATTTGTTGCAAGTGCTTTCTTTAGCTTGTTTTGTTTCACGTTCGTTTTCCCAGTGTAATTTGACTTTGCTATGCAGTAATAATATGCTAAAGCCTTATTATTAATAATAACAAATATAGCTTTCAATTATACGAAGAGCTAAAAATTATCAAAAGTATGATTAAAAATCTAGAAAAACAAACATGATTAAAGTACCTGTGGATGGTTTGCTGAGAACTTCCCAACCATAACAGTAGCATTAAGAATTATGCTAACACTTCCAGTTTTTGTTGCTTCAGGGGAATGGAGTTTCTCTAAATTAAAAACAATAAAAAACTATCTGAGGTCTTCAATGTCCCAAGAAAGATTGGTCGGACTCTCCATGATATCTATAGAGTGTTTGATTCTTGAAAAAATGTATATAAGCAAAATCGTTACTGAATTTGCAAACAAAAAGTCAAGAAAAGTATACTTTCCGAAATCTTAAGTACAAGCAGGCTTGTAGTGTCATTGGATATCTTTTTCTTTTTGTATTGGTGTTTGGTGTGTTTTAATATAATCTCTGGTTTAACATTTAGCAGTAACATTTTAGGTTAGTAAATTTAATTTTGAACAACGAAAATTCTGTATTACTCTTTTTAGCCGTTCTGTATTATTTATGTTTACAAAATATATTACATAAATATATTTTTTTGAATTCTTCACTGGCTTATTTTAGTTAGATCCATGTCATAAATAATTCAATCAGATAGACTAATTGGTTTTGGCAAAATCATTAACTCTATGATAACAAGTTCAATAAATTAAAGAAGCAGGGCTATACAAACTTGATATTTTTTGTATCTTAAATATTTAAAAACATGCAGTTATGCATTTTGAACCTTCAGTTCTGAGAAGATCAAAAACTATCTAAAAATGCATTAAAACTCGCCAAATAGCACCAATTTGTCAAAAAATTATTTTTAGCCTTACGTCCCGTACCCCCCGGTAGGGGCGCACTGCCCAAGATTCGCACATGCGGCAGTTTACTCTTGAGTAGGGTCTGCTGGTGACAGTGGTTTCTCTCATTCTAATATATTTAGTTTTTAGTTTTCTAGACACATCAGTTCTAGTATTCTAGTTCTGTGTTCCTCTTTATTTTCTTGGAATACAGTGATTTAAAAATAATAATAAAGAGGAACCCAGAACATGGCAAATGTCTAAACAACTTTTGTTTTAAAATATTGTCAATCCATTATTAGAAACTAATTATATAACCAGGATCAGTTTAGCTTGGTTTCTATTGAAACTTCAATATTTTGCACCAAAAACGAATCTAAGAGAAATATTTGTTTTCAAATTCCAATGGCCTAAAAAGTATATTTTGGACGAGGTTGTGATTGTTAAATAAATATTTACTGCAGTTCGGTGTTACATAATTATAAAGGTCTTTTAAAAGTCAATATTTTAAAAGTTTTAATTTTATTTTGTTTTTTTAAGTTGGCGGGTGTAAACGATTTTGGTATTTGGTTTTTGTATTTTTGTTTTACTCAGAACTGACAATTTTACCAAACTTTGCTTATGATATATTGCTTTCTAACAAAATTCATTCGGGTACTTTGCTTCAAGTTTCCAACAGTAAAAATATATAACTTTTTATAAATATAAGCAATAATTTGTAAAATTATATACACACTTTGTAATAAAATTTTGGTTATATCTAAAAATATTTGAAATGTATGGTCAAAAATCTTAAATAATTATTAAAAAAAAACTATTTTACTAGTTTACGGAACGACCTGAAATCACGTAGCCTCAATTTGTATAATAAGTTTATAAATAACTTAACTTAGTGAATCCTTAGCCAGATGTATTTTGTTTACCATAAAAATATGTTAAACATATAATTTAAATTATATTTGGCTGCTCTGATTATTTCATTTGGAGTAGATTATGGGTTTTATAAATGATTTAAAGTGCTGTCACCAACAAAGCGCAGATTTTGAGGGGACTTTAATTAATTGATATCTACAGAGCATGTATAATTAAGCTAAAAATATAATTTTATTGATAATACTAAAACAAATATTGTACATATTCAGTTAATAACAAGTTTAAGGTAAGTAATACATGATGGCGGTATTTTCCGTTGCCGCCCCACTCTAGGGGACTGTTAGTGTGTTTAATAGGAAGCCAGAACTGACATTTTAATAAAGAAAAAAATTCGAATTCAATCAAAATATAAAATTCAATGTTTTTTAAAATCTTTTTTTAACTTGACTACAAGTATACAGAGCAGAGCTTACTGAATGAATGCATATTTTCTATAGGCCTTCTTTTAACCACTGAGCTTCATTTATTTTCTAAAGAGAACTTTCCAGCCAGCATACAATTTTTAAGAAAATAAGGCTGAATAATATCTTGTATTATTTTTATTTTTATACAGATTGGTTTTAGATATAAGTATAAATAATGTCTTTTCGTAGTTTTTACACTTTAAAAAACATAAATTTAATCGAATTTAAAAAATTCAGTTAATTTATGTGTGTAAAATTGCGTTTTACATTTATAAATATTTGCTGAGATTTTTAAAATAACTTGTAAGTAGAATAGCTTTAATAAAACCAGTAAATTAGAAAAGGCTTTTGAAAAGATATTTTTGTAATCTAGTAATTAACATAGTTGAGTTTGGAGAATATTTATAGTAGGGAATTGTAATCTACATTATCATTCATGGGTATCGATGGTTTAGGGGCAAAATAAGTAATGTTTATGACAACATTTTTTCAAATTGTTATTACAGACAATCCTTTGTTATACACCTTTCAAGAACAACTATTTTGATAAGTTTTTAAAATGTTTTTAATAAGTACTCATCCAACAAACATATTCAAATCTGAGTTCAAATAAACTTTTTGTTATTTATAAAAGAGGGAAGCTATAAATAAGTATAATAGAAAAGTAAGAACATTAAGTAAAATTATAGGACATGTTTAAATATTGTTTAATAGATGAAACATTTCCACAGCATCGTCTTTAGTAAATGTCGGCGAATTCTTTTCATTATATATTTAGGTTTTATTGCCCTTGTACTGGCCGGTGGACTCGGGACTACCTGGGGCTACCCTTATAAACCCTGGCCGCCTCCGTCAGTGCTGCAGTTATCTTGTATTTTTCCTACTTACTGCGTAACTGCACAGGGTCCCTTAGCGGCTTCATTTCGGAACGAAATAAAAAAATTGTAGAGACTGATTAAATATCTAGTGTGGACAAACTTCCTTTCGTTTGAATATAGTCGATCAAGTCTTTGTACATTTTGTTTTGTCTGTTATCAAATTTTTGTATTTGCATGGGGAATTCGTTTACAAACATTTGATTACTAAAATTATTTGTAAGTTTGGAATAAGTTTTAGAAGAAATAAATATACAGCAATTAAAATCATATGTACACACATGTAATGTAAGTTAATTATTATTTTATAAGTTCAGAGCAAGCTGTAAAATTAAAATTTATTGCGCTCAGACTAAACTAGTGTTAGTGTTAGTAGTGGGGGGGGGCATGCTTATGAACATGGTTCTGAATTTAAATTAACATCAAGGCGTTAACTGTTAAAGTCAAAAATATGGTAATAACGCTTTTAAAAATGAGTTTTTGTGAGAAAAATACGTTTTTTTTAACTGGGAAATGTTTCACAAACATTTGAATGATGAAGTGTTTTGTAGATCTGAATTAAACTTTAGTAAAAAAGAAACAAAAATCCGAAAATTTAAAGAGGATAATATACTAATTTACTTATTTTAAAAGTACATACAACAAACTGGGTACTTCAGTGAAAATTATATAGCCTATTTCAAAATTTGCCTATAATGATATTTATATGTGTTATGATATTTAAACACATTTTAAGTGTTACATAATTTCAAAGGTTTAAAAAAGTTAAATATAAAAACTAATTTATTTTATTGATCACATTTGAAATGGGCGATCCTAAATGGTTTTCATATTTAATAAGTGTTTGTAAATTCTAAAATTTACAAATAATTTAAAGAAATTTTAAGCATAAAATACAGTAGTTTAAAAAAAGCTATTTGACTTTTAAAAATGTATGGATCAGCTCATTGAACATCAGTTCAGTGCTATACATTAATCATCTGTTTACTATTATATTTCAATTAACAGCTGATTGTATACTTTGGATCAATTAATTATGTATATTTTTCATGTATTGGTTATATCTGTGATTAGGAGAACTCCTTTAAACTCCCTTAAGATTTTTTTTATTTCATTTACCTAATAATTTGATTCAGATATTTAATATTAATTACCATCTTTAGATTAGGCTAACCTATAAGTTTATTATAAGAGATTTATAAAATACTAGGGGAGACCCCTGCGTGCTTCGCACGCCAACCCCCAATGGAACCTTCTAAAAACATATGTTATGTTTTATTTATAATAAAGTGTATTTTTAATAATAACCTCAAAACTAAGATGGTAAATAATGTTAAATGTTCAAATTAAATTATTTCTCATATTTTATAACAGCAGTTATAATAATGGTTAAAAGAACCAGCAAGGCTCAGATCTACACTTTAAAACCCTAACCTAAAAGCTGGAAATACAAAAATAATTGCTTCAAATTTTGAAATCAGCTGTTAATGGAAATATTGGAGCTAACAGCTATATTATCTGTTCAATTGGTTGCTATGGTAATAAATGTAAATACATGTGTTGATTTATCATTCTGGGCCTAACCTAAGAATTTTTTCCGACTAAATTTACAAATATTGGAATAAAAAAAGGTTTTTATCGAAATGAATTATAGCCTATGTTACTCAGGGATAGTGTAGCTTTTTATTAGTAAAACTGTTTTTTCAATCGGTTTAGTAGTGCCAGAGATTACCCCTTACATACAAACAAACAAACAAACAAACAAACTTTACCTCTTTATAATATGAGTATAGACTTGTTAGGAAGTTATAAGGGGGTTAGCGTGCGAAGCAAACTAAATTTTGCCTAGTGTATTGAATGGTTACGAAAGCTTATACAGACCAGAATTAAAATATGATTAATCTGTACTAAAATGAAAGTTTTTAATTAAATATAGCTTGATATATATAAATAAACCCATTGAAAAAACTACCTAAACATTGTTTATTTTTTAAACTAATATATTGTTTGCTTTATCATGTAGTATGTTCACAAATGAAACACTATGACAACTTATGACAAGTAAAATTTTAACCATATAGTTATTACAGATTTGTAGAGTGGTCAAGCATTATTATACTCCTTTCAAGAACAACTATTTTGACTAAATCTAATAAGTATTTAACAGATTTGTAACAAGTATTTGATAAGTATTTGAGTAGTCGAATGACAAATATAGGCAAAATTAAAGTTCAAATAAACTTTTTGATTAAATAGGAAAATTATAAATAAGTAGGCCTATCATAGAAAATTTCGAAATTTTTAGTTTCATTTGTATGTTAGTGTATATGTATGTAAAATGGAAGATGGAAGTACAATAATTACATTTATTGTAACAGTTTTTTGTATTTGAAAATTCGAAAACTGTTATATTGTGTAACGACTAATTATAGCTACATTTGAATTGATTATTGCTTAGTCGTGAAAATACTTGAAATACATACAGATATTAAACTTGATTGATTTCATATTTTTGTAAAAGTTATGTCCTAGTTTAAATTTACATAAACTTGATACATTAACTAACTGTAAAAGAACAATGGCATAAAATTATTTAAACAGTAGGGTGAACTTCTAAAATGGACAATTTTTTTGAAATACATAAAATAAATACTATTTGTGTGCGAAACACAAACATATTCCCTAGTATATTAAAATGGTTGCAAAACGCTTTTACGGACCAGAATTGACCAGAATATATTCACTCGTTTGTCCACTGTTTAGTACAATGCATGGCCTTTAAACCAGTATGCAAATATTTTCAACAAAATATAGCTATTTAATCATTGTATAAACTAGCTAAAAACTGTTGAACATTTTTTAAACTCAAATAATTTTGTTTTGTCATTTAGTATGCTTAAAAATTAAACACGCTATGACAGCGAAAAAATACTTATTTTATAATAACAGATCGCATAAGCCTTTTGATACACAAAATACAAAAATAATAACTAAAACCAACTGCGTTTGTAATCAATTCATGTGAATACTACTTCAGTACTGTTTTTGTTTTTTAATCAACAGCATCGGTTAAAAATCTAGATAAGATTCCAAGACATTTTGGTTTTAATACAAAATATTTCATTTTAGACAAAGTGTACAATGAAAATTATCAGTAGTATTAGCTATATCAATTCTTTGTATTCAATATTTAAAAGTATTTTTTATTTCCAAATATGTGTTCCAAACTTATTTTACCATGCAGTAAAATATTGAAGTTCGTGAATATCAATAAATTAGATGGATGGCATCATTTATAGTACAGATAAGTGTATTTTATAGGTATTATTTGTCCTGCTTTTTGGTTTGTTGTAATATTTCCAAATAAGTAACGATTTGAAATTAGTTCACATAAAATTGTAATATTTTAAATTTATCAGTACACGATTACATTGATTTACTTATTTGGTTTCAAAACTGTTCTGGTGTGTTATAATGTTTAATGTATTATTTCAAAACGAGATTGAGCATTTATTAAAAAAAGTAAAACGTTTTGTTAAAACCGCCGCGTCGTTTTTGTGCCTGTAACAGCAGACACTTGCTAAATTTTTACACACAAAATAAAATAGTAGAGGAATATTGTAAATTTAAAAATGTTCACGTCATCATTTCAATCTTTAAGTTTTTTTTACAATTTCCATTTTAAATCGTTACGATGGAAACAGAAGTAGAGAACATTGAAGCAACGATGCTAGTGGAATTAATTGAATAGCAAATAATTTCCAGTTGTAATTGAAATATAAGTTTACCTAACCTAGGATGAAATTGTTCTTCATATTTTTTACAACATTGGTCAAATGAAACAAACTGACCATTGACAAATATGTAGAAAACTCTGAACTAAATAGTTATTGAGAACGTTTTGGGTGCGTTAAGGACAATGGGAGATAGGGCAGGTAGCAGGTAGTCTTGTGATTTGGCTTTCACTTTTAACAACTGAACAACTTAGTTCTCAATATTTCAGCCAGCATTGGATCTTTAAGGAAATAGAGAAGGGTTTTTTTTAAATATCTTTTATTTTTTCTTAATTTCTTTAATGGTTGATTAGACATATTTTAGACACATTTTAGACGTATTTAGACATAAGTTTACATCTCATCTTGTAGTTGTAACAATTAGAAACAAGTTGATTTAAATAGATTTAAAGAAGTCAGTGATTTGAAGTACATGCCATTTTTAAATACTGTAACATTACAATACGCCATGCGACTTTTGAAATATCATAAGGAGAAACAATATAAATAGTTGAAGGAAAGCTGTAAATTACAATAGGCGATCTTAAGGTATGTTTTTGTCATTTTAATTTAAAGAGCTTATTTAAGAGTCAATAACATAGTTGAGTAAACGGGAAAATATTAAGTTTTGGCGAATATTATAAGCTCCTTAACTATATGTTACGTTTAATAGCCTGAATAAATTCAAATTTGTATTATGGATTTGTAAAGCATCCATGCATTGTTAAACTTTTCCAAAGAACAATTATTTTGTTTTGAAAAAATCAAAAAGTTTTAAAAGAATTTGCAATACTTTCTCTACAGGTGGATTTTTAAGGAGGAATAAACATTTTAATTCATAGAGATAAACTAAAGAGATGTAAAAGAGATAAAATATAAATATGTTGGGTCTACTATTTATTAGAAATTTCGGAATCATTACTTAATCTGGTAAATGTTTATTATTTTTACTATATCTCGTTATTTTAAAACATCAATAATTTTAATTTTCTATAAATTGCACAAATAATGTGCGAATGTTATATTGTATTATTTTTAGTTCTATTAAGGTTTATACTGTACTTTGTATAGTTAATTAAATGTTTTAAGCTTTCATGTAGTATTTTAAAGAAAAAAACAACAAAAAACAATTCAATATACATATTCAAAGTGTAAAGGCCACCGTACTAATACCATAGTGAGCAAACTAACTATTTTGAAATGAAAAAATCTAAACATAAAATATTATTTCATATTTCAGAGCTCTAAAAGGCATATTTTGGTAGTGGATGCAACTTTGAAGAAATTTTTAATTCAAACATAGCTATCATCATTGTATAGTAGCTCTTTTACTAGTATCGTTTAATAATATAATTATATATTTTTTGTTCCCGTTTCAAGTTGGTGACAATAAACGGTTTGCGTATTTTTATTTATTACTAATTAACAGTTTTACTCAAAACTTAGAATTTTAACAAACATTGACTATGATATATAATTTCAATCTATATCGAATTTGGTCACTTTTCCAATAGTTAAATGAACAATGAAAAAACACTCTCCTTAGTTTCTTTAGAAAAGAAATTATGGTGTTTCCGTGTGTGTCTAAACTGATTCGTTTGCTCTAGTACGCACTGTTCGGATGGTTGTTAGATGCGGTGTATGTTTTTTAAATTAAATTCCTTTTTTTATAAATGCACTCCTAAGGCTCAAAATAGTCACCATTTGTCATCCACGACTATTAAAAGTAAGAAGCCAAACTCTGGCATTCTGATTACCAAAAAACGGACATTATCCTCTTCTTATATTTTATTTTCTAAACCCTGACTTTATATCACAAAACTTTGACTTTGACGATAGTATTCCAAACTTGTGCTAATGACTTTAATTACAATGTATATACCGTAATGAAGCTTACATTAAATCTATCTGACTGTAGTGGACTTATCAATATGAAATACAGTATAAAGTGTTCACCATCAAAATAAGATAAACTTATAATTTAAATGCTGTAGGGCCGCTCTGATTATTTCATTTGAAGTATATAAATGATTTTAAGAGAAGTCACCAACAAAGTGCGCATTTTGAGGGGGAGTATTTAAGATATCTACAGAGCGCTACTAATTAAGCTAAAGATATAATTGTATTGACATTTATTACCTGGCTATATTGACTGTGTAAATTCAAATATTAGGGGTATAAGAAAACAAATAGATATAATATGTTAATATTATTATATTTTAAATGGTTTATTCTTTGCAACATATGGAAAATAGGAGTTCTAATTATGGCTAGACTACCTGATTATTTTAAAATTACTATTTTAGATGTACAATAATTAAACAATAATTTTTCTGTTATAAAATAGATATGCAAGTGTACTATAATATTATTTTGATTTTTAATATGGTTTATACCATACACATTTAAATAATGAATTAAAAGTTTTAAGCTTTTAAATAGTCGATGAGTACCAAACACTTAAATGAAAGTAGTATAACTGGGAACTTTACGTATAGGCAGTAAACTAATCGGTTTATTATTACATTTTGTTGTTGGTTGTTGTTACAACATTTGCAATCATTTTTGTATAGGAAGTAATGCATGACATTTTGAGAGTATAAATAAACTTTCGTTGTCTAGTGAAGGACTAACACATGTATAAACTAAATAGAAAAAATAAAACTAGACCTATGTTGACTTACCTAAAAAAAATAAGATTCATTCTTTGTACGCCGGTGCCTTGTGACAGTGGTTTCTCTCATTCTTTTATACTTAGGTTTTTGTTTTCCAGACGCCTCAGTTCTAGTATTCTAGTTCTGGGTTCCTCTTTATATTTTTTTTAAACCAGAACTAACATGGCAAATATCTCAACAAAAATGTTTCAAAGTATGGTCAATCCATCGTTATAGAAACTAATTTTAATACCAGAATCGGTTTAGCTTGATTTCTGCTAAAACTTCAATATTTTGCAACTAAAATTAATCTAAGAGAAGTATTTGTTTTCAAATTCCAATGGCAAAAAAAGTATATTATGGACGTGGTTGTGATTTTTAAAGAAATATTTACTGTAGTTGAGAGTTACCCAATTATTATAAATATCTTTTAAAAGAACATTTTAAAAGTTTTGATTTTATGGTTTTGTTTTAAGTTGGCGGCCGTAATCGGTTTTCATAATTGGTTTTTGTATTTTTATGTTTTACTCAGAATTAACAATTTTACCAAACTTTGCTTATGATATATGGAGTTCTATAAAAATTTAATTCGAGTACTTAACTTCAATTTTCTAACAGTAATAACATATAATTTTTGATAAACATAAATGACAATATGTAAAATTATTACCTAACAATCAGATCTAGTGCAAATACTACTTATTTCTACTTAAATACCAAATAATGCTTTTTAAACATATACATACTTTGTCTTTAAAGTTTGGTTATATCTCCAAATATTTAAAATGTATGGGCAAAAATCTTAAATAGTTTAAAACAAATATTTGACTATATAAAAGACATAGAAGACGATGTTAAGTGTTGGTACAATAATCACCTGTTACTTATATTGTTTCGATTAACAGCTGATTTCATGATTTCAATCAATTAATAATTGATTGAGTAGTCTGTATGTTAGATTTATATTGAAGAGAACCTAAATTATGCTGGTTATTTTTAACAGTTCTTATTATTCTTGTTACGTATCATTTACTTAATAATTTGATTTAAACAATTAATCCCATTTACTATCATTAATTAGAGTACTTACAAGTTTAATGCAAAAGTTTATAAAATACTTGTGCAGAGGTTATAAGGGTATATGCATGCGAAGCTCATTGATGTTTCTCCTAGTTTATTGTAATGACTGCCAAAAGCTTCCTGACCAGAATTAAAGTATGTTTACTCTGTAGTAAAATGCAAGTTTTTAATGAAATATAGCTTGATATATAAATACATTCCTTGTAAAAACTACCTAAATATTACTAATTTTATTATTTAATACTATATGCTCAAAAATTAAACATACTATGTCACTACATTGAAAGAGGACTGAACCTATTTAATAACAAACCGTATAGACTAGCGCTACACAAAATACAATAATAATGATTCAAACCCTTTTACTTTCTCACTATACTGTACTATAGTACAGAGAAAGTATAGTGATCGCAAAAAAAATCGATGTTGAGATTTTTGTGGAAATATCCGTTTTGGGATCCCCTGAGTCCAAAAAATGTTTTTTTACAAAATGTCTGTATGTATTCATGTATGTGGGGGTGTGTCTGTGTGTGTGTGTGTGTGTGTGTGTGGGTGGGGGATGAGTGTGTGTGTCTGTATGTATGTATATGTCTGTATGTATAGAGAGAAAACTATTCAATCGATTTCAAACAAATTTGCACCAGACATGTCAAGTAGGCCTGTATGGATGCACGAAAAACGGGTTTGAAAATTTAAAAAAAAACAACCCCCTTTTGGCAAAAGAACCCCCAAAAAATCAGTTATTATTTTATTATAAAAAAGCGGCTCTAAAGATTTTGATAAAATTTGGCTTATTTGAAGCCTTTAATGTACCCTACTATATGCAAAAAACAGCATTTTTCTAAGAATTCTCGTTTAGAAATAATAATAATAATAATAATAACTGATTTTTGGGGGTTTTTTGGCCATAAAGGGGGTTGTTTTTCAAAAATTTTAGTGCATCTATAGAGGCCTATAATTGACGTGCTTTTTTCAAATTTGTTCGAAATTGATGGAATAGTTATCTCTAGATAACAATAATAATAATATTTATTTGTTAATCTCCTACTTTAATAAATCACCTCTCCTACCCTACATACAATTATGAAGTCACAGTGAATCTGTTTAATAATTTAAATATGTTTGTAAGAAAGTATGTGCCAGGCCTCGTACCGTTTATTGATTTTAAAGGTGTTCATAAGAAAACAGTTAAATACTTTTCACCAACACTACATGTTTGAAAGCTAGTGAAGTTTCGACGCTGATCTATATGTTGAGACGAGATAGTATCAATGCAGTATACTCGTATAATTACAGGGTGTTCGAAAAGTCTGAGAATGGCTTAATATTTGTTATGTAAGGAAAATTGGAAGGTAGGTATGATTAAGGAACCTTACTCTATGTAAAAACACTATTTTATTAATATGTAAAAAAAAAATTCTCCCATCTTGGATCTGCCTTTTTGAATGTAACTTTTTTATAAATAATTAAGTGGTCATCTGATACACAATTTCAATGTAAAAATTTAAGAGAAAATGAATGTTGAAAACGGCACATCCATATCTTACACCGTTGTGAATATAATTGAAATTTACATAGAGTAGGTCCTCAATCACACCTACCTTAAAATGTTCCTTATACACCAAATATTAAGCCGTTCTCAGACTTTTCCCCCTCCATGTATTTTCGTATTTAACATAAAAAATGTAATTGTATATTTCTAAATTTAGTGATCACTTTTATGATTTGTACGAACTTTTATCTATTGATCAATCCACCCCTAAATGAAACAATCAAACGAAATCTCGCACCATCAGCGAAAACATATAGGCCTACGTTTGAAAATTTTAAACAATTGAATTAAATTCCTTATCCTAAAATAAATAATTTTGTCAGTAATGTTAATATACAAAATAGTTATAATTGAATACTTGTAGGCCACAGTGCAAGCCTATAAGTGTTTACGACCCTTACCACCCCTTGGATGTTTACCAAGATACCTCACCAGTACCTGACCTAACATCGCCTCTTTGAGCCGACATTTCCTTGTTTTATTAGGGCTAATAAATATGACTACCCATTGTGCGGCAAAGGTAACAATAGGTAGCTGGACTATGCTATAAATTAATATTTGATAGTTTTAATGCAATCTACTTTAGTTTTTAAGAATTTAATACTATAGCATTCAGAAAGAGGTGGTTGTTTTTCCACGAATAAAAGAAATAATTAATAAAAATCCTGTCATGGCTATCACATATAGTATAAAGGAGACAATACTAAAACATATACTTTTCTGTGTTAAGTAGATTAGTTATTCTGATAGCACTCCCATAAGACTTTTGTGTATAATTCTTGCAAAAAAAGTTATTTTTTTAGAATGAGTGTTTAAAAAAATATATATTTCTTGTTGGTAAAGAACAAAAGGTCTTTAGTTTGTGCTAGCATAATACAAATTGAGTAGCAGCATAGTGCATCTAAATCTAGTGTTAGTAATCAGTACACATAGGTTAAAACATAATTAACTCTGATGTTGGTTCTAACTGTAGAAGCTGGACGAGAGAGTTAAAACTCACATTCAAACATTCTGTACACCATTCTATAGGAAGTAATTCTTTCGATAAAGTAATCGTTTTTGCCACAAGATATTTAATATTTTCTTCCTTTTTAAATAAATTGTAAAATAGGTAATCATTAATCCTGCGGTATTAAAAAAGTGCCTACAAAAATTACAATTTATTGTTTCAACAGTTGCCGAAATGTAGTAACAAGTTTTCTTATTTTCTACGATTTAAAATAAATAACCAAAACATGTATTCCAGTTATTTCTAACGACACAAAATAAAAGCATTCCTATCAAATTTTCCGTTTCTAGTTGTTGCCGTTACTAAGTATGATGACCAGTTTTTCAGAAGAGTTTTCATATGTTCTGCAGTTTAAGAATAATTATCAAAATGTGTAATTAGTGCAATGTGTTACGGCATAAAAAGAAACATTTCTAGCAAATTGTAAGTTTTCAACTTCAGCCATCAATGAAATATAGTCAAAAAATTTCCGAAAGGATTTAAATATTTTCTTCCGTTTTAAAAATTAAAAATTAACAATAGGTATCCTTCGTTATCTCCAAAGGCGCAGAAAAAACATTTCTTCAAATATTTGGCATCCTTAGTTTTAGCCACTATGCAAATATCGTAACGAGTTTTCCAAAACTGTTTCTTATTTTCTTCTGTTTTTAAATAAAAAACTAAACGATGTTTTCCTGGTTTATGGCAAAGTCAAAACACTCCGACCATAATTTACAGCTTCTATTTTCTATCAAGCTGAACTATAGTAAAGAGTGTTCCAAAAGAGTTAAGAGACGTTGTTGAATGATAACTTGGAATTTAATTCTGCGATACCTTTAACATTACAAAATAAAAAAAACATAAATTAAATTTTTCTTTTATTGTTTTAGTTTTAGTATAGCCGGGATAGGGTTTCTGGAAAATAATGCTGTTTTAAATTAATTAAATAAAACTTCAATTCTCCACCATCTCATATGAAACAAAGAACATTCTTAACAAACTTCCCGTTTCTAGTTTCAGCTATTATTAAGATAACACGTTTTCCGGAAGAGTTTTATTTACTCTGTGTTATATTTACAAGTAGTATCTGTAGAAAATTGCAACATAAGGTGCTAAAAAGTTATTATTAATATATTATTTCACACAACAATTTATGATAACATGCACAATGCATAAAAAAAACTATTATCCAGGTGTCCCATAAGTAAAGTGTCAAACTTCGAGGAATGGGTCAAAATAAGGAAAAAAGTACATAGAAACACAAGCTCGAAAAAGCTTCGTTTTCTAGATATTTGAAATTTCGTTTTTTATACAAAATAATTCTTATCTAGAGAAAGGACGGTTTGACTGATTGAGTTCAAACTTAGCATAATGTTTAACCTAACAATTATGTATCTCAAGAAAAATAAACGATTAAATCCAATAATGAGTTTCAAAATGGCACCTGTTTGGAAATTTCAAACCTAAATTACTAAAAAACCGCACATTTTTTTTAGCCCTCAATTATTTACACATAACTGAACTATTTCCTTCATCCGATTGTTTTGACAGTTACACCATCCGATAGAAAATCAAAAGGGCTACAAAAAAGTTGCCTTGAAATATTTTGTTAAAATATACGGTTTTTGAGTAATTTAGGTTTAAAATTTTTAAACAGCCGCCATTTTGAAAATAATGATTGGATTTAATTGCTTATATTTCTTGAGCTACATAATTGTTTGGTTAAACGGCATGCCAAGTTTGAACTCAATCAGTCAAACCGTTCTCTAGATAATAATTATTTTGTACAAAAAAACAAAATGGCAGATATCTAGAAAACGAAGCGTTTTCGGGTTTGTGTTTATATAAACTTTTTTTCTTATTTTGACCTACAGAACCATTTCCCGAAGTTTGTTACTTTACTTATGGGACACGCTTTATACAAACACAAACATATTTTTAACAGTTTTTTGTTGATCAATAAGCTAGATCAACAAAAACGAACTTCGATCAACAAAGAAGGTAATTTGGGGATCAACAATGTGTTGTTAAAATTAAGTCAATTTTTTTGTATATATAACTATACATGATACTTTTCATATGCGGTTTTTCATTCTGAATTGAATGGTGTCAAAATTAGCTTTCTACTATAATTAGAACTTAAGTTATAAGCGTTTCAAAATGATCAACAATTAATGTTAACTGACACAAGATCAACAAATAGTGCTACGAGACAAATATAT
>JAGFPH010004101.1:15521-51356 GCA_018207615.1 Philaenus spumarius
TAGACTTATTTATGTACATATTATTTACTAAATATTTAATTTCTTTTGAAAATTTAATCTTTTTTCCGTCCTGACAATACTTCTAGTCCTACAGGTGAGGGATTAGCAAAGTTCTAATGTCCATTGATTGACAGCTCCTTTGAGTTATGATTTTCTAAAAAAAAAAAACTGAAAGAATTCCCCATGTTACCACAGCAAGACCTATTAATAAACACCTTTAAAACTACTCACCATCTCCCCTGAGTAGTTAAAAATGGGGAGATTACATTAAAAAACTACTATATTTTTACATTTACTCTGAAAAATGTAAAAATAGAGACTCTTGGTCAGATAAAACCAAGTGGTAAAGTGTAAAAGATTTGTATTTTCTGTTTGAATAAATGTAATGTGCTGAAACAAAAGACGTGATTAATTGATTATAATACTCTACCTAACCTAACCATCCAAATTACTACTCCATATTAAATTTTTTAACGCGTATGCCTATATTTTTCCTATAGACCACATATTTTGAGAATTTCCGAGGCACCCTGTATATATGAATAAAGTACGTGTATTAACAACTATTTTAGCGAAAATCTGAACGAAATCCACCACAAACACTTGAGTTATCGAATTTTGAAAATTTTGCCCCTTCAAACTTTCGGTTATGCAACCTGCACAACAATCAACTTACCTACCGTACACGAAGTTTGGTTATCCCAGCACCAACCGTTCTTGAGATACGAGGTTCCTATACACTATAACAGTTATAGTTTTTCCCGACGGCAGCGCGTTCTGGTGGAGGTACTTCGAACTATCAACGCGATAACGATTTCGATTCGGTCGGGTTATAACACATTATATATATATATATATATATATATAGGTAACCCGGTGTACAGCGAAGCCTAAGGTTAAGTTCGGTCAAGTCCTGGTTTTAGTTCTGGTAAGATCCGCAGAAACAGTTATTTAATGAATTGTGCATTATATTACAAGGGTACAGCGAAGCCTTACGTTCGGTTGGACTCGGGTATGATCGGTAGAAACAGTTATATAATGTATTTTACATTATATTGCTAGTATACAGCGAAGCCTTACGTTCGGTTGGACTCGGGTATGATCGGTAGAAACAGTTATATAATGTATTTTACATTATATTACAAGGGTTTAAGTTCGGTCAAGTCCTGGTTTTAGTTCGGGTAATATCGGTAGAAACAGATATATAATGTATTTTTCATTATATTACAAGGGCACAGCGAAGCCTTACGTTCGGATTAACTCGGGTAAGATCGGTAGATAGATAGGTTAGATCACATTCCTAACCAGTCTTCATTTTAACTGTATTATACTAGACTTAAGCTCTATTCGTACTATACATTGTCGTGTATCGCTAACCTAAAGTAACGGCGTGAGGCATGCGTTGACTATGCCGGCTGTTACATTCTTATCGCAGGCGCCTAGTTTCTTTGCGGTTAGCGATAGGTCTATCTAGTCTTTACCTCGGTTGACTATACGATTCCTATTACTCAGATTTATGACGTCACTTCCGTCATCTTAGGTTTCAGCACATTTAATCTCTTAGGTAAGCCCACATACCTGTAACGTCACTTCCAGCGCCATATCGCCTTTCTTTCTACTTGTATATATATATATATATATATAACTATATGCTTTTTAATGACACCCCAAAACGTGTTCTGGTGACCATGATCGATGCTCATTTGCTACTCCCGACCTTGGGTCTTACCATAAGGGTCACTGCAATAGCTCATTTTTCCTATGGAAATTCGCTAATAACTTGGAATTCAGGAAAATGTTATATATAACGTTGTTATAGGAGGTCTTCAAATGTCTCTGCACCCAAAAAAGCAAAAGCCTATTTCATTTGCCTGTTAGGCTAATTTTTAATTCATAATTTTTTTTCTTTAATAAACAATAAAACCGTCAAAAATAAGAAATACGTGTAATATAACCTCAACTTAAATGTTAATAGTAACAAAGAGACGTAAGACATTTGAGTCTGAAATAAATACCTTTGATCTTAAATCAAGTGCTTGATCTAGGATTGTAAACAGAAATCTGCGGTAGTTGATAGTTAATGCAGTGAGATCGTGATCCTGACTCAGTTATTTTGCAACAAAAACAATCGATCAAAGTGGTTGATCCCGGATCAAATACGAGTGTGGTCCTAAATCACAACAGATCTTGGTTGGAGCAACTTAACCTGGATGAATAGTTTTTAACAAATGTTGAGAATTAAAATAAGAATGATTTATTCTTTGTTTTTCTGTTTACAGTAATTTACTTGTATACAGAGTGTTCATAAGTCACTTTAACCCTCTTCATTATTTTTGTTGCTGGAAATAAGTTAACAAAGCTTTGTATACATCTTGTGTTGCACAAGAGAAACATTTTTTGACATATCTGACCCTCTGATTTTTTGGGGCTTGGGAGGGAAAGTTGGTTACAATGTAAAGGTAGGCCAATTTATTACAAAGGCCATCCATAAAGGTTTTGCCAAGGTTTTTAAAAGCTTCGCTTAAACAAATATTATTCGAATCACTTGTTGTTCTGTGCATTTCTTGTTGTTTTTCTGACTTTATAAATGTCTCAAGTTTTACACACTGCTGATTATAACACCGGAATAGATATGCTAAGTGGTGGTGGCAGGTGAAGGGTGTGTACTCCGTGACGGTGGATAACTGTGTCGTGATCAGGTCTTCCTATCTCTTTCCGTATTTAAAATAATATAGGTGGTAAGTTTAAAAACATCACCTTGTATAAACGTCAATAAACTAAAATCAATAGACCTACTTTAAAAATTAATACAAACAAAAATAAATAAAAAATATAATTGTGTGCTTAAGACAACACGAGAAAAGTGTAAACTTTTTAACACAACTTACGAAATGAGGAAGCACAATGTTAATTTTTTAACACAACTTAAGAAATGAGGAATCGCAATGTCCATTTCAGAGATATTACTAATTAAACTATACATTGTATTAACATTAACAGATTAAGCCTATGACGTAGGACAATCGGTTACACTTATATACTAAAGTCAAATATACTAAATTAGCAATGAGATCGTGGCCTAACCTGTTAAGGCGCTAGTCTATGGTGATTTACTCTGCTGGTTCGAATTTGGGAAAGACCAAAACTTTTTTTAAACAGATGGAATAGAGCGTTCCACATTAGAGCGTTTCACATTAGAGCGTTTCACAAAACGCATGATAAAACGCGTGACGATAAAATCCGATTCACCCCCAGCAACAAGTAAACTACATACTCTGCTATACACACATGTATACACATTTTTAGGACGTGGTGCGCCTATAGAAGTTAACACTTAAAAAAAAAAACAAAAAACAAATCAGTAGGCGCAGAAAAAGAGCAAATGAAAATCTTGGTGTGTGTCTGCTTCTATTTAGTCCCATTCGTGACGAAGCATGTGTGCAGCAACATGGCGATCGTGCCGTGCTTTGTACAAGCTCTTCTTCGTGTCTGTATGGAAACCATTCTATATTTTTCCGTATGAATAAAATTTGGCTATGATGTTTTGCGAAACACTTAAGCCGACATTTTCCTTTGAAAATTGCACTATTTAAACCATTGCGTTCCAATTCATATAAAGCTCGATGATACGAAGCCTAAGTTTCTCAGAAGAAGTTGCTTTCACATCAATAAAGGTTTCTAAAAAATTGGATTAGTATTTTTGGGGAATTCATTACAAAACAACTTTTCGCCTTTATAAATTTGTATAATATACAGAAGTTAATTAAACTAATAATTCCAAACAACAATGATTGCACAGTATTAGAAAATTCGAAAACATAAATTTTTGTCAGGCATCTGCTAAACGAGTAGAAAGAAATTTTTAAATGTTCACTTCCAGGCAATTTTCGTTTTTAGCAATACACGACATCAGCCTTCCCTCGTTTTATCCTGCTATTGTTCTTTTATCGATCCTCAAGCAACGATACGGGCTACAGGTAGCGAAGTGGACACTTGTGAACATCATGTCATGTGTCACGATTGTTGCTTTGTCCTTGGCGTTGTCTTCAATATTTGCCATACTCCCATATTCATATCTTAAACATAATTTGTTTTTATTTGCTGACATTTCTGTCTATTGTATTTGTTCAGTATTTGTAAACATACAATCTAAGAAAACCCACTCTAATTAGGGGAAATAAAATCATTCTATATTGATAAAAACTTCTTGATAAAATTGAAAAGTATGATTGTTTTTTGTATTTGCAATTAAATATTGCTTTTTGAAATAAGTAAAAAATATGAATGTCTATAAAATATGCATGTACGGGTATTTTAATTGAAGTGGTTTGGTGCTTTACATCATTTTATTAGATTTTTTAATTAGGAAGTTCTTACTTTTCAGTGGTCTTGCTGTTTTTTCCTGACTTCATTGGAAATTTAATTTCACAGCGGTTAAAAAAGGTTTATAGAAACCGTTATTGTTCTCAATTAAACACAGATTCTGTTCATTTAAAACCTTGTACATGTTTATTTAACAATACCAGTAATTGCTATAAATAAATATTGAGCTTGACTTGTGAGAAGATATACTTGATAGAATAAACTTTGTACACGAAATCTCACAACCAATACGTTTATTAACTTAAACGCGTTTCAACGACAAAGTCGCGATCTTCAGTGATGCACGAGCTACAATAGTCAAACTATAAGAATAAGTTATAGTTTGACTATTATAGCTCGTGCATTGTAGATGGCGACTTTGTCGTTAAAACGCGTTCGAGTCAAAACGTGTTAGTTGTGAGATTTTGTGTTCAAAGTTTATTCTATCAAACAGTAATTAATTGCTGTTTAACTTTTCTAGTAATGTTGTTGACACTAACATAAGACGAATAACAATGTTTGGGCCTTTTAATACAAGTCCTTGGTTAGAATCGATGAAACTAGTTATTTTATCATTCCTTAAATACTAGCCTGTCTAATTCTGGTTAAAAATTTGTTTTTATCTTGATATATTAAACAAATATTTTGTTCAAATACTTTTTATTTTTCACAGTATGTATTTCATAATCAATTTAAATATTTGATAAATTAATACTCACTGTTCGATATCACTAACAGTAGAGTATCGTTAAATGAAAACCAAAAATAACGGTAACTGTAATATTTCACTGTACACAAATTACTTTGAATTCACTGCACAACAGACAGCTTTACTTAATTTCCGAAAATGACTTAACCTCGACAGTGGGACAGAAATACTACCTTCTACTGTATTAGTAAGAAAAAATCAAGTTGAGACACGGAATGACAAGTTAAAATAGGTAGCCGAGGCAAAGAACAGTCAACATTATAGTAAACCTAGGCGCCTGGTCGGCAAGTACCATAGTATATCTAATCCTCTTCAGTCATATTAACTGTTCAACGTGTTTTTAAAATGTATTTAAGCACTATCAATAACTTAAATTTCTGTATTTGGCTTATTTAGTGATTTTATTAGTAAAATCACTATCTATTTTGCTTATTAATTCAAATTTTGTTCATTTACCAACAAAAATGGACTTTACTCATAAAAAAAACAACTATACGAATTTAAACGTAATAACCTTTTTTAAAGCAATTATTTTGTGGAGTATAGTGCCTTTTTTTCCAATGTTCTATCTTAAACGGTTCTCAAGTTATAAGCATTTTAGTATGCGGCACCCCAAAAATATTCCCACTAAACGATATGTTAGTGCCTATTCGAAGGCACTTTCTTGTTGCGGTTCAAAATAGACATTACTTGATCTCATTCCGATAAAGAGATAATAGTAAAATATTGTTTTACTAATGTTGCGTTTAAATTTAATGTCATTTATATATAATTTATGATTTACTTCATAATATGTACTTTAAAAGCTTATATGAGTTATAATTAGTTCGTAGTCTTTGTAGCAATATGTCATTAAAGGAAATAACTTTTCTGTAAAAATCGATTGTGACATAACGTTAAAACAAACGAGTAACTCCTACAAGGGAGTAAATGTGCAATTTATTGTGAAGTTCAAAAATAATAAAAAAAACATCGAAATATTAGTTACCAAAAGGAATTATAAAAGCTGACTAATTAGAGAATGGTATATATTTATGCTGTCACTGTATAATATGCTTAACACATCTTGTTCTCTTAACTAACTTAGCTTTCAAGCGAGAAGTAGGTTTCTAACTTAGCCTAACTCCCAACATGAACCCGGTTTTGTACTTGCATAGTGTGCTAATCCGTTAATGCAGTTTGTATACAATTTAGAAGATGTAATTATAGTTGTTTGTATGTAGTTACTGTAAAATACTAGTAAAATGATTTAAAATTAAATTATTTAATATAAAGTTAAGATGTTATTCCTAGGATGATTTTTGCGATTTGAGTTGTAGGAAAGTATTTTTTATTAGAGTTGCACACCATTTAAAAGTTAAAATTTCTGAATTAAACTTGTTAGAAAGCAGAAAAACTAACAGCTGACCTTGAAAACTTATAAACATTATGTTGTTCTAACCTTTTCCGATAATTTATAAAAAAACTATACAAATGATAAGAGCTATTACATAAAGGCCGGATATAATTCAAATACTCAAAATTTCTGTGTCAAAAGACTTTATTTAGATCTAATAACAGATTCTAAATCAGCTGATTATAAGTATGCACGCAAATTAACATTGCTTAAATGTAATTTATCGCACGCTGAATAAAATAGATGATTCAAATTTGATATGGTGATGTCGCCCGCTCACTGAAAAGTAAACGATACTCGGCTAATAAACCGGAATCTGAAGAGGGTTGATCATGCATGCAAACCCTAAAGCAATTTTATTTCTGATTATTGTTATAGGCAATGCAGTGATCTTGAAAATTCATTTCGCCACCTCCCCAGCGTGGTTGACATCGCAAGAGGGTGTGTCAGCCATGCAATTCCCAAATCGTAATATTAAGTAATGCTTACGTAATTCAAGTCTAAAGTTAAGGGAAAATTTCAAATTTTCTCAAAAGCCAGAAAGAAATGTGTTTTTGGTTTAATAAAGAATAGACCTAAAAGAAAGGTGGAATAAGAAAATAACGAATTTTCAATATTATAGACGTTAGTTAAAATCGTCAAGTTTAGTTTTCATTTAATTATAAAAGAAATAAAGGTAAGTAAAATTTATTCATAACAAGTAATTGTAAAAAGAAAGTTTTATTGGAAAATCAAAGAAAAGTTTAAATATTATTATAGAAAAAAGGGTGAGAATTTTCACACCTTAGACTCAAGATAAATAAGAAAATTAAAGTTTTAAAGATTATAATAATTAAAGTTAAACTAGTAGAGCATAATAATGTATGTAAAACCCAGTATACCAAATAAATTTCGGGAAATTAGTTAAAGGAAAAAACAGAAAAATCGTTACTTTTATAAGTCCCATAACTCCAAGAAAAACAAAGGAAAAATCACAAAATGGCGGCTAGTACATAATTTCGCAAAGGACTACAGCATAGAAGAAAAGAAAATCGCGAGTTGGAAAAACTGGAAAACATTCCCGGAAAACGTAACGAGAAAAGCACGTGCGGGCCTCGCGCGAAAACGCGAAGTCGTACGAACACCACTCGAATTCGTAAAAGAAGAGGAAAATTCAAGGAACCAGAAAAGCTCACTCGCGGGAAAAACTAATAATGCCGCGAGGAGTTAAAGACAAAAGAAGGAGGAACAATAGTGTTTTTACAGCGATAACAATCTAGAATGCGCGTGGAATTAACTAACAATCAGAAACGAGATATGGTAGTACCAACTTAATAGTGAAGGATAAAAAGTACAATAGAATAATAAAAATAACCTGGATAATTTAGGGAAACTATCTGGAGAAGAAAAACCCCGGTTAAAGAACAAGAAAAATGTAGTGTATGTTACTTAAGGTTGGTAACAGATCTAGTGGAAATGGACATTATATAAGCGCGGGACACGATGTCCTGGGAACTCTTTATAAATATTTAATGTAGAGTACTTGTCACGCTGGACTCTTTAATTTTTTACTCTCTTAGATAAATTGGACTTAGAAAATTTTACTACGTTTAACATAAATGTAAAATTAATATCAGTTATAAATTATCAGTTTTACTACTCGTTAATGCAGTTCACTAGTGAGAGAAGTTGCGATGTTCATCATTGATCAATATTAGTCAAATAATATTTAAACTGCGAGGACTTCAATGAGGTAGTAAATCGACTTCATTATTGGAACTTCAGGAACTAGACTGGCGAGCCTATAGGACATGAATTGTTAACAACGCTGGAACGGAACTAGCGAATCCCGGACACCAGGAAGACATCTCTAACCATCAATCACCTGTAATTCAGCCAGGTACAACTTTAAAATCAACAAGACTACAAGATCACAGCATAAATAACTTCAAATAGACTGCAATAGACTTCAGGAACGAGATCAACTCAACCCTACTAGCCAACCTGCAGCATCCAAACAACATCAGCACCGTTAAAGACGGCCAACTTAAGCGTCGCTAAAAGGTCTGTGAAAAGCGTACTTACGATACTGTCCCATATAAATTTGCCTGATTAGCTTCAATTAAATTTATTCAATATAATTTACCTAATATAACTGGGTTAGGTAGGATTATAAATAGATTGGTTTATTGGTGTAAATTTTAAAATAAAAGTCGTAATTAGTTATATTAAAATAAATTTAATTCCAGTAATAAAATATATTGAGTAATAAAATAAAATAATTAAGATCAATTAAAATAGTGAATTTGTTCTGTCTTTATTCATTAATTAATAAGAATTAAAGTTAAATTTAATTGGTTAAAAATTGTATTCGTTGGGAAGGTACCAACAAAGAGAGCATATTTTGATTTATGTTTTGTAGTTTTGAATAAATTGTTAATTATTATTTTGCAGTATAAACAAGTTTTAGTTTTCACTTACCTATTGTTTGCATATTCCATTACCATACTAGTATTTTAATTATAATCAAAGTGTTGCATTATCAAAATATCCAAAGCATAAATAAAGTTATTTACAATGTCAGCTCCACTGTGCTCATTACCTTGAGGTGGATAATAAGTAAAATTAATTTCTTGTGTTCTAAACTGAGCTTAATTACGATTACTGGAAGGTTAATTTTGAGTAATTTTTTGGTCGAAATATTTAGACAGCTAAATATTAGACAACCAGTTACATCACCTAGGACAGACAAAAAAGATAGCCTATTTCTTCCAGTAACTTATTCTGCATCTATTATAGTGCAAACAATAGTGTTACAGAAAAATTCGCTCGCAAAGAGAGTGCTCTATAGTACGTTGTAATTCTTATACGGGAAATGGCATAGGATGTCGGGTTGAAGAATACAATTATTACACATAACTTAACTATTATCCTTCATCGGATTGTTTTGACAGTTACACCATCCAATAGGGAATCAAAAGGACTACAAAAAAAAGGTGTCTTGAAATGTTTTGTTAAAATGTACGATTTTTAGTAATTTAGGTTTGACATTTTCAAACAGCCGCCATTTTGATTGGATTTAATCGCTTATTTTTCCTCAGGTATATCATTGTTAGGTTAAACTTCGTGCCAAGTTTGAACTCAATCAGTCAAACCGTTCTCTAGATAAGAGTTATTTTCTAAAAAAAAAAAAACCGGCGGATATCTAGAAAACGACGCGTTTTTGGGTCTGTGTTTATATGAACTTTATTTCTTATTTTGACCCATAGAACCATTCCCCGAAGTTTTACACTTTACTTATGGGACACCCTGTATATAATAGATGGGCAGTAATTGTCACATTTTACTTGCCTGATGAAATCAGTTGGGTGTGAAAAGTAATCAGAGATGAAACTACGATAAACAATGTTGTACTCAGCCAGTACAATTCCAGAATTTTTTGTAATTTATTTTTAAGAAAGAACTTTGTAGAGTTAAGAATATTTTTACATTCATTCTAATTACTGACACCATTGTGTTACTGTAGAGATAATTCAATTAAGAACTCTTTTAATTAAAAAAATCCCTTAAACACAAATAAGTTACAGTGTTTTTTTAAACTCCGCATCACTCGTCAGCTAAACTCTCCTGTCTCTTGTATTCCGATGTTAATTTGTCTGCCCCGTCCTTCCCGACCCTCGCTCTTCCTCGAACATGGGCCAAAAAGTAATTATAAACCCTCGCTCTGCCCTCCTGCTGGCTTTTTTCCCTTCGCGGAACAATCTCCACTACGGATTTACTTTGCTACCTCAAAGATCACAGGTTTTTATTCGCACAATAAAACTTTGTTTCTTGGTTTAGGTGGAACGCTTTAATTTGAATTGTTCTGGTCAGAAAATTGTGTGGATAAATTTAATGAGTTG
Organism: Philaenus spumarius; assembly: GCA_018207615.1. NCBI lineage: Eukaryota > Metazoa > Arthropoda > Insecta > Hemiptera > Aphrophoridae > Philaenus > Philaenus spumarius. The sequence goes on from JAGFPH010004101.1 coordinate 25,870, forward strand.
TGCCAGCTTTGATGAAAACGAGTTTGAATAATCGGAATGAAATACCACTTTCAATGGTTTAACAGTAACATTTTATTTAGATGTATTTATAGACGTATTTATAGATGTATTTATGTATTTTATAGAAAGGAAAGGAATACAAAAGCTAATAAAAACAGGGTTTGTCGGAAATTTCGAAAAAAATTCGTTTATAACTCAAATTAGCCCTAAGCTCTTCGCTGGCAAACCTAATTAAATTGGTTGCACGCGAATATTTTACTGTATATTTTTAATAATGTTGCACTTTTTTTGTTTTATGACTTTTAGTTAAATTAAATTATAATCATAACCTCAAAGTTATGATTGCAAATAATAGTGAAAGTCTATATCAAATGACTTTTACCTCAAAATTTAAATTAATTGCGTAAAACTATTAGTTGTACCATAGATCATGAATATTAAAATAGATCATGCATGCATGCGGGGGCTGTGTGCCGACAAAAAGGTTGTCGGGAAAATAGTGCATGATCGCGCCGCTAGGTAGCTCTAGGGAGAAATCATTGGTAGCATTGATGCTTTACACCGCTTCCGTCGTTTCCCCAACAGATAGTGCCACTATCGTCGAATTTCCAGTGGATTGAAATATTGCATTGGATCGGAGTTCTATTAGGTTATCCAAATACAATGGGTTGTACTGACCGGATCGTACATTAATTTTAAAAAATATTTTCTGATACAAACAGCCCGTTTACAATCTAACAACGTTAAAATAAAAATAAAATTTATTTTCATTATAAGAAATCATGTAATGTACATAAAATTAGGTTTTCTTCATAGCAGCATTAATGGTTTTAACTCGAAAAGTGCAACTTTTTAAAATATTTCGGATTTTGAATTTTTTACTCACTTAGCAGTAATAAACAATTTCGAATTGTATAAAATAAATAATTAAATTTTCGTATAAAATCAATCGGTAACATTATAAATAGTGGTTTACGCCGGTTTCACTAAGCAGTTTATTTAGTATCAGCTCAAAGAAGTTGTAAATGAAATTGAGTAAAATACGGGAAAAGTTGGAGTATAAAGAAAAGTTGGTTTCAAGGAAATTTCCATGTTAAAATTGTCTAGAAAAATTAGGAAAAGTTCCATTTGCCGTTTTCTTGCCACTGAAGACTGTAAGAGATTTTAATAGTAACAATTTTAAAATATCCTTTCGTATAGCTATCTCCAACTTAGAACAATTTTAATTTCCACAGTTTTATGTGTTTAAGAGAGTTACAGTAATGGTTTAAGTTTAATAGCTTTTAATTATATTTGGCCACTACATTAATGCAGTTACATAAGTACTGCGATTAGGCCCTTTTTATTTCGTTTGCGAACCGATTTATCTCTAGTGGGTAGAAGTGATAAAGTCAAAATTCCAATTTACCGCTCCACTGTCGGGTTTTATTATATTTGTTGTATGAATTCCTCTCCAGGCTCAGGAATTGATGGAACGCCAGTGTGTGGAACATGACAGTAAATTTGACACTCATACTGCGTTTTGGAAATAGCAATTTAAATTGTTACTTGAACTTGATAACGTATACAAAAAAACCTTTCTTAAATAAATACATAACTTGGAAAATAAATTAGCCTTGGAAATACTTATTTCCTGTAGTTTACGCCTAATTATTCTTAATGTTTAGACATAAGAATAGGTTACTTTGTAATATTATGTTGTTATTTTCAACTGTATTGGTTGTTTGTAAACGAAGACCACGCCCTGATCTGTGAGAGGGTATAAATAGTTGTCATTGAAGATGACGATTTTGTCGCTGAAACGCGTTTGACAACGTATTTTTGTAAAAATGGTGTTCAGTAATTTTATTTTTACTTTTAGGAATATACGTAATGTTGACAAAATCTAACAGAACCGGTCAATGACCAAGGCAGACTTCGTGACAATTGTTGATTGGATACAACAATTATCTGAACCTTTGCGAATAAAAAAGAAAAGTGAGCCTTACTCTTTACACAATAAGTCTCTTGTTGGTCGGAAGTTGGTTCTTCTTGAGTGAGAAAATGCCAAGCTGCAAAACTGTAAAAATAACACAAGATAAAAATTAAGACTATTTAGGAACATACACTTTCAATTTTGAGATTTTACATAAAATTTAAACCCTAGAACCGGCAGATTGCACGAAACGTGCGATCATGACAACACATTTGTAACGCGTGATTCTATTGAATATTTTACCCACTAAAAATCTTCCAATCTCAAAAAAAAAAAAAAACACCATTGGAAAGGTAATGTTTCAAACTTTATTTTTTGTATTTACAATTTCTTTCTAAAACGTATCATCGTTGCAGTTTATTAGTTTTCTACAAATCAATCGGCGCCCGAAAATTCATACAAAACATAACGAAATAACTCAACTTTCGTCAATCTCTAAAACCCGCCCAGTAGGTTGTCTTAGTTAAACCTATGTATCGATGGATTCATCACAATTTCCCCTATCCAAAACTTTCATCCAATCAAAAATCGGACAAATAGTTCTGAAGTTGTAAGGGGTTTTGTAGACCCTTGCAATTGGTCAGTTTTCCAACCAATAAACAGCGTTATTTATTTCACGTGATATGTGTGTGACCTCGATCGCTTTTTAGAGATATTTTGGTATCTTTGTAAACATAATGCTTCAAGCTAACTTCCTCTGTAAACCAAATATGCTATGTTTGAACAGTTTATTGTGTAGGACCGTGGGAAAGTGACTGCTAATACGGTCTCATCTAACGTTCAAATCTGAAGCCAAACGGACTTTTACATCATAGCCAAACAAAGGAGTTTGCACGCGCATCTTGTACAGACGAGAGTTTTCTATATTTTTCTAACTTTTGTTATTCAAATAATTTTAAGTCAAACACTTTTATGAAAAGATAATTTACAAGTATACAGTTCAGTTCTTTGATTTATTCTCTACACTTTGTTATAATAATATTTTATTTTTGGCCACAGTATATATTAGTAAATTACGTTTCTAACTTGGCATACTTTTGATAGCAAACTTGTAGTAAGAACATAAAATCTCGTGTTTTCAAAATAAGAAATTTGAAAATGTTAAATGTTTTTATACAGTTCTATTTAGAACTAAATTACGAAACTTTTTTACATTTATGGAAAAAATTACAAAAAATGTTTACTACTTTTTATGTCGACTTAAAGTTGAACTTTTATTTTTCGTAACTGAACTTTTTTTTTTCTTGAGCTAATAACTTTGTAAATTTTACATCTATAATTTTTTTACTGGCATATACAAATTCTTTGAACCTTTCTCTACAAAAAAGCTATAGAACACTTTTGGATTGGGGTTAATTTACTATTTTTGGCGAATTTTTGAATAAATGCTTCCACACGCCAAAAAATCCATTTTCGTTAAAGCTGCCTGCCGGTTCTAGGGTTAAAGAAGCTAATTCAAAAATATAAGAGAAATTCATGTTTACTATACCCAAATTTGTTTTGGTTTCGATTATGACTATAGTAATATTTTTTGTTATGCTTCATTTGGGTCTTACCGCGTCGTTTCTAAAAAAATCTATAATAATAACCAAATCTGACGAAACCGGTTATAAGCGCATGTGTGGTGATATTGAACGAGTCTGAACTAGCATAATAAGGCGCAATACTATATGTGACTTTCAATCGCTTGTGATTCGCCATTTAAATTGGTTGTGTTTTCTGTAGTGAGTCTGAAAATGCTAAGTTTAAAAGTGGTACAGCGTGTCAATTAAAAATTTGAACCTTTATTTTTCTTCTCACTGACCCAACAGAATCTTCTTTCCCCGCTAATTTTTCCAAGCCCGTTCTCTTGGCAGTGGTTTCGCTAGATAGTAGATAGGGACAACGGGAATCTCGTTAATCCATTCATGCGCGTCTGTTTCAAACAGATTGGCATTATTTCAATATTGTATTGTTGTAATCAGCTGATTTATCCTCACTAGTGCGGATATAACGAACTTTACCTGGCAATATACGCAATAGAAAAGCAACTGATATTCCAGTAGTATCGTGAAAAACACTTTACACAATTATTATATGAAATATATTCTTATTTTTGGTCAAGTAAATACATATTGTAATAACTAATGTGAGACAAACTGAATGAAAATCGGATCACTGATTTTGGAATTATAAACAAAAAGGCAGAAAATGAACCGTTGTGTTTGATTGAATATACATATAATACAGTCATATACAAAGCATTAAATTTACATTTGATAATTTAAATTCCAGAACACACCTGCGTATTTTGAACTTCATATAATCAAGTTACTCATATTACTAATATTAATATGAGTAACTTGATTAGTAACTCATATTACTCACTCGTATTACTCTAAATAAACGGTTGATGGAAGTCAACTTCTAGCCTTAATAAAATGTAGGAAACGGTGCGTGAAAAACATGAAAACGTTGCAGACTTGACCTGATAAGAAAATCTGGTCACGCATTTCCTATTTACTTCTCGACTATGGAGGATAATAAAGCACTTTATATACATCAGGATTATTTTAGACGGAACAGTTTACCAGAAGAATGGATTTACTTCCAGACGTGCTTCCTTATTTATAACGGTGTTCCCTTGACATAATAACCTGATTTCCCTTTACTGGTGGCATTGTTTTATTAGAGTACACAAATTTATGTTTACTTCGTTTTATTTTAAGTTTGACCTTAATTCAATTATTGCTTAGATCGCAGTTGTTATGTGTTTTGGCCAATATTCTATATTGGATTTTATTTATTTTTAAAGTACACGTTTTTACTTGGATTGTTGGTTTAACGTTATTCCTTAACAAACTTTTTAATCACATTGTTGTGTTTTTGTCTGTAACGAGTATGTGCTAAAATGGTTGAGCTAATTTTTATTAAACTTTCAGTGATTGAGAAAATATGGTCCTAAATATAAACTGAGGAACATTGTCTATATAAATATGCATCTGCAACTAAACGCGATTCTTACTATAATATAGAGAATGTCTAGCAACTTGGAAAATCTGAAAAACTCAGGTTTTTTTAAAGTTTTGGGAATAATAAGGAAGAGTCAGGAAATTCGGTAGAAGACGGAAAATTATGAAGAGATAATGATAAATACAATTTTAACTGACATAAAGACTAAATAGGGTGTAGAATTTCCAGTGCTCTAAATTAAACTTTAACCATATTTTTTCCTTTATTTCACTTTTTATGCTCAGCTAAAACTTTTGTTTAACAGCAATATAATCCGATCGATAGTCTGAAATAAATAGTAATTTTTATGTGTATTTCATAGGATTGATCAGAAACAATATTAAATTAATCAGGGAAAAGGCAGGAAAATTAAAATTAATGAACTGCAAACAAAAGAAAAACTCAAACTTGTTTATTAACTGCACATTTACGTAAATTAATAATACCAGTACCTAATGTTTTTAATTTAAATTATAAAAATAACAATAATTAAGTTTCGACATACTTTCTGCTAAAGTCCATAGACACATTTTAAACAAAAAAAATTCTTGGTAATTATTTCCAGGTTTTTAAAAGTTTTCGGGTAGTTCTTGTATATATATTTTTTGGTGTAACTCCAAAGAAGAACTCGTATGGTGTCAAATAAGGGCATCGACCTGGCCATATTTTCCATTGTGGCCAAACCATCCACTGGAAAATTCTAGCGAGGCAATCTTCTTATTAAAAGTGCAAAGCGTGGAAAGCTCTATCCTGCTAAGTTTTCTAGCATTCCAACCTAGCGTTCCTGAAGTTGCAGAACAGATATGGAACATAAATTCGACTTGCAGTAAATACACAAAATTCAAACGAAGATCGTGGTTCTTCTGCAGTGAAAGTATACAAACTGCTTTATCTGACCAAACCATTTTGGAGAAAATGTTAACATCTTCATCACTAAAATGTTTTAACAATATTCCATTATGTTAAAACATCCGTTAGAATGTGATTGGTTTTATTTATAGATACTTTCATTGTTGTAAATTAACTATTGAGCTTTATTTTGTTCTTATGTATGTTCCAATTGTTTAATTAATGAGCACTTAATTGAATGATCGTGCTTACCAGGTGATGTACTCACTCAGTTTTTTCTCCTAACAAAAACCCACTCCTTATCAAAATGTTGTTGGTTATAGTTAAATATAAGTTCTTTCCTTTAAAACGATTGGTGTACTTTGTCGTCGCACCGGGAATTAGGAATCTATGTTGTCGTGGTTTGATTTTAATTGGCGTCAATAAGAATCTAAAATTTTCGGGACGTTTTTCGGTCCTGATAAGGGCCGTATGTAGGATAGAATGTTGCCTTAAGAGCGTGAGATGAAGCCTTTCTATTTCGGCCCTGAAAAGGACCGACGTGTGAGGAAAACGTGTAGCATGAAGGGCGTGCGTGTTCTAGGTGAAGCCTGCTTGGTTTTCGTAGAAATGCGTCGTTTCGTAGACTTTTCGAAGTTTTTGTAGAATATGTTTGCCTGAAGATATGAGTCACAACCGTGTCTAAGCCAAAGTGCAATGGCCCGCTCCCTAAACTGGAGTCTAGGAAATAAACTATTGTGATTTTTGTTTATAATTGTTATATGTAATATATTCTTACTTGTGTGCTTCGTGTTTACGTCCTTAAAAGGGCCGTATGTGTTGCTTGAATAGCGTATAAGTGTTTTCGGGTGTTACGTAGCCTGGTACAAGTGCCGTTGCAGGACTGATGGGATGTCAGTCGTTGTGGATAGCTAAGGTGGAGGTTTTAGCCAAGCTAGCCTATTTTTCCGCTATCGGTCATCTTTAGTGAACGCTGTTTCCCAGTTATGTAGCAGGTGGTTTGTCGTAGTGAGAACAAATTATTTAGTTTGAATTGAATTAAGTTTGTTTTGTTCTATTTTTGGCCCTGAAGCCGATTCCGCAATGCTTCCTCCCTAGTCGTAGCTCTCTTTCGTTAGCGGTAACTCCTCTCATGTGCCTCGGAAGAGGACTTCTAAAGCTGTTTGTGGGAAACTTCCCTTCTTTTTCTCACAAGTCGATTGCTTCTTTTGGTGAAGGCTTCAGTAGAGGTGTTGTTGAGTTTAAGTGTCCAGGCAGGTTTGTTGTTGGTATCACTGATCTTTTTTTAGGTAGGATTAAATGACCTTCTCCTCGGTCGCTCTGAAAGGAGAATACCCACTAAACCATCCTCCCTATCCCCGACCAGGCACTGGGGAGAGCAGAGTGTACCAGCGTCTAGCTAATTCCCTAATGGATGCAAGATGCAGTCTAGCACTTCGCTGAAACAGAAAAATGTGTTAGCGGCATGCAGTTAAGAAATTGGCTACCCGAGACCGGCCAGCAGTCTCCAGGTAGGATCTGATAACTTTTGGATTGTTTTTACAACTTTAACAGCCTCTTTATTATTATGCTGCTTTTTTCGTCAAATTTTGTTTAACTTTGTGGAATCATTACTCTAAAATTTACTTCTCATTTCGCCCATTTTGTTTTAATGTCGCCTCTCACCTGCTCTACTACCAGTTGTTAATAATCTTCTGGGAGAGTTTTATGGTTTTGGTTTAAAAAATAAACATACAAGATAAATATAAAAATTTCCTTTAGATACACGTGATACATTTACCAGAAAATATTAAACAAACAAGATTATATTTAACTCGTTTAAGTAAATTTATTCTAAAAACTTGTATTAACTTTTCTGTCTAATAACTAAATTTATCTTCTCGTCTTATACCGAACTGAAATAATTCATGGATTCTAGAGCAACAACTGTTACTCTAATCCCGTGTTTGACTTACAAAATTCAATTTTACTTGGCAAAGTTTGGAATGCTAATCCATTAAGATTGTTTAACTAAGGTACAAAGTTCTACAACAAGTTGAAACTTCGCCTTAGAATTAGCCTATGTCTACTATTTTATAAATTCGACGTGAATGTTTGTCCGTGTATCACACCTTCCTTGATTGCCCCAACCAATGGAGGCATAAAAGTGTTTTTAGTAATAAAAAAAAAAAACCGAGAAAAATCGCAAAAACAATTGTCCAGGGAACAGTCATATAAAACGATAGTGGAATGTTGTAGTTTAGTCTCTCTGCTATACAGGGTGCTAAGAAAGAATTGAAACGGATGAATCCTCATTCAAAATATCATCAGTGAAATTTTCTTACATAAAACAATAATATGTGGTTGCCAAATGAACTTATTATCTAAGTATATGTACATCTGTAGTTTTACTAGTTTAATTTTACTACCACACATTGCTGAGTGTTAACTGTACAGGGGAGACCGGCCTAATATGACGACGTTAAAAGATTTTTATTTTTGATAATTTTGGTTAGCTTGTATAACTTTATAAATAGTAAGGTTTGTTTCTAGTTCGAAAAACCATGACATAACCTGACATGCTACAGCATTTTTAAATGTTGAAATTTTGCCCCGTGTTTAGGGCAAGAAGACATTAGCTATGGGGTAAGTCAACAACATACAAGGAATAGGAAATTAAATTAAATATTAAATATTCAGTTCGGTTTAGTCTATTTAAAAAATATATGATTACAAAATCCTATCATAAGAGTAGTTTTGAATTGCTTTTAAAAATAAAACATCTATTATTTATTTAATCTATGATACCAGTAATCGTGCTTAGTTTTAAATCTTAGACTCTTTTCGGTCTGATGGGAAATAAAGTTTAGCCTTATAAAACATTAATTAGGTACTTACCTTAGCAATCACCTAAGTAGTTTTGATTGGTTTACAGCTGTTTCACCTTATTTTTCATGCATCATCAGTAGCTACTCGAACAAACAAAAACACTTTTCACAATTACACCGATTATCAACATTAACATAACATAATTAAAGGTCTTAGTTAGTAGAACACATTGCCGCAAACCGGACTTCGAAAGGTCCACTCTAACCAAAATGGCGGCCCTAAACGTGTTGAAATAAATTGACATAAAGTTGCTAATATCTCGAAAAGGAAGAAGTTTTAGAAAAAATTTCTAGAGACAAAAAATGTTTATTTCAAAGTGCTTGACCTAAACAAAGTGCTCCCAAATTTCGTAAATTTTTTTTTTTTAATTTTCTAAGATGAAGGAGTAAAAATAAAATTTACGAAATCGATTTGTTCAACACGTTTAGGGCCGCCATTTTGGTTAGAGTGGACCTTTCGAAGTCCGGTTTGCGGCAATGTGTTCTACTAAGACCTTTAATTTGATACCAAACTCGACCTATGCTGCTATTTAAGAATTTTGTCTGACTCCTCGTGGGCCATCCCCCTTAAGGGATAAAAAAGTAATAATACTTTAAAAGAGTAGACATTTATGGCTATTATTGATATACCAAGTCTCATTACTTTATCTATAATGGTAAAAAATATATTACACCGTTCCGGAACTTTTCAATCACACTGTATAACATTTTAGTAGTCTATTGATTACGTCATAACACTGTCTTTATGTGAACACATTGATCTGTCATTGACATATAGGACTGATATGGAAGTAATGTTACAGCTAAACAAATAATCGCCACGCAGCTGAACCGCTGACGATAGTTGAGGGAATTTCCATAATTAAGTTTATTTGTTTTAGAGTTTCAACCAACTATTTGGGAAATTGATCTACTCACGAAGGTGCTGAATCTTTTCATGATTCCTGATACACATTAGGCCTGTGTGTACGAAATACATTAGTAGAATTTAGATAAAATACACAAAATCTCACAATAAATACTTTTACTAACCTCAAACGCGTTTCAACGACAATGTCGTCATCCTCAGTGATGCACGGGCTACAGTAACCAAACTATAACAGTTATAACATCTGAAAGGAATCAGGGTAGCTCAGTTGGTAGAGCATTACGACGGAGTCGTAAAGGCCCCGGGTTCAAATCCCGGTCTTGGTCCATGTTTTTTCACTTGTAATTGAATTAGCGGAACGAGTTTGTCCCATGCGAGCGAAGTAGAGCTAAGGACTGGTGGCTGAGGTACAAACAAATTCTATTAATATATTTCGTATTCAGCGCCTTCGTCAGTAAACCAATTTATCAAACAGTTGGTTAAAACTCTAAAACGTATAAACTTAATTTTGGAACTTCACACAAATCATGTCAGCGGTTCAACTGCGTGGACGAATTATTTTATCATCTAAAACAAGATAATAATATGTTATGTGCCTTCATATATTTAAAATTTTTGAAGTGTAGTAAGAAGGTGGCTAAATACTAGATGTAATATGAGAGTACCTGTGTAAAATGTTTAGATTTACCTGGATATATTTATTGGTCCTGATCTATTTTTGTTTGGAAAAGTTGGATCTTTTCTCAGCTGTTCTGGGTTTAGGAATATGTTCTCCAAACCTTTTTTCGCAAGTTCATGATATTTGTCCAATATGTTTTGCAATCAGTACATGTAATTTGTTTACGCCTGAGTTTGCGTACTCGTTGCTTACAACTTGCTCTAGATATTATCTTAGGTTATTTAGAGTTCAGTAAGCTATCACTATTTTGAGTTTAAATGACTATTTTTTCAAGGAGTGTTCGAGTTTATTTCAGTATTCAAACGATATTATATACTAACGAATAAATCAAACAATGCTCATGCTCTATAATCTTTTATTAAGTTCGTAGGTACACTGGCTTTTATGGGAGTTATTTCGCTACCCAATACTGTACTACTAAAATAACCTGACACAAAAAAAAACTTCTTATTTAATTTAAAAATTGTTACTTATTGTATATCTAAATATTTATTAATATTTAGATGCTAAGAACAGATGTTTGGTTAATAAGTATAGAATTGCCATTTTGCTCTTTAATATATCAGCTGACTATTCATCGGTAAATTATGTGTACTTGTAGTTTAGTTATTCTAATATGAACCTAATATAAAACATAACCTTATGCAAAATGTTACTTCATTTGAAACAAAATTTTTAGCTACAAATAATCTACTATTATTAAAACAAAAGTATTGATCATAAAAAAAGGATTGTTGATATTGCTTGATGATACCGGATTGTCTAATTATAACTAAAATGTTGACACCAAAAGTAAATTAGGAACAATTTCAGAATTTATTACTCAGGTAAGGTGTAAGGAATTTACTTTTAAATAGTTATGGAGTATTTCGGCATGAATACCATAAGTTTAAGACAAACACTATTAATTTTGACCCAGTAAAACTGCTTGACGACTGTATAAAATTTTAGCAAATTCGTGTATAGAAATACATACTGCCTACAGTTCTTTGTTTCAACCTTTTGTTACAATAACTAGACAATAAACAAATTAGAAGTACGTACTTTCAATCCGAGTTTGCTTTATAACACTTACTGTTTAGGCTTAACTGACCTATATGGTTACGGAAAATCTGAAACATCAATGGCTATTTTAATACAACATGATGGATTATTCTCTTTACCACAACTGACGTGATATTCCTAATATTAATTATTGAATTTAGTTTTCTTATTAAGTCTTCAACTGGTGGTATTCAGTTTAGAACCACGACTACAATATGAAGTGATTCCACTAAAAGCATCAATCTCTCAACTATCAAGCGAGCTGGAAATGTTTGGACACGCCGCAAAGTTAAATTTACCGACTTGTTATTGGTCTCAGATTGAGGCTACATTCAAATGTTACTTTCACGCTACTCTTGTAAATGTAGTATTTGCAAAGTAAAAATAAATATTTTCAACTAAATTAATGTTTGTTCTTTTCTTGATATATATTTGACACGAGCATTAATGCCAATATTTTTAACCATAATAAGTTAATATAAATACGCACTGAAATTAATACAACAAATTTTTTGAACTACAACGAAATTTAAATTGATTTTGTAAAAGTTTAAACCACAATTCATAAAAAGAAACAAACATTATTTATTTGTATAGTGAAAATCTATTTTTCTATTCTCTTTGCAAAAATTGTTACAAGGATTTAATTTTACTATTTTTAAACTGACTGTATGTTAAGCCTTTTCAAATTAATATTTAAAATGTACTATTTAAAAAAAAAATTAATCAATCTATCTAAAAAATGTAATGCTAAAAGTAGTCTTATTTAAAAAAAGTCGAATTATTGTTTTTCAAATAGGTTTCAAATTCTGTATTTTAAAACTATAGGCCTTATCCTACTCCTGTTATTGTTGTATATAATAACATTTTTAGCTGACTTCTTATTATTTAAAACTTGTTTGATGTTACAGTACATTATTTTATTTAGTTTATACAATCACTAACAATGTTATTGTTTTTAAAATATCTTTTTCTTGATTCTTAAAGGGTTGTTTTACAGTCGAGCATTTTATTTTATCCTCCGACTATTCCATCCAGCTGATTAAACAACCTTTGCATTTGCAATAATATATCTTTGCATTTTCAAAGTACATGTTGACTGTGTTTTCTCTCATACTGTTTTATTGACAAATTTGCTTAATATAATTTACACGCTTGTTGAATAATATGTGCACTTGCGTTTCTTTGCTTATGTTTTGAATTTGAAACACAAATTACATTTTCTAGTTAAAGTCCAGTCACTTAAACCAAAAAAGAGTGTCAACCTCGGAATGGTATAAACCTTTATTTTGTCATTCTAAAAGTTGTCTCAAAAGTCTCATAAAATCTCGTGTCCACGTCTTAAGATATTCCAGGACAAATGTCACAAAAATCAATACATCAAAGGTTTTTCGCAAATATCTCGTTTCCAATGCTACTTGCATCTATTTATTATACAAATTGTAGAGCATAAAATTCTCTACAAATTTTGTTCGGAACATTTTTTTATACGGTTAACCGTTTTTGAAATAGCGCGCAACGCTTACCCATACATAGTATAATGCAAGATCAACCGTGAGTCCCAGTAAATAAAACGTAGTATAAAGTTAATACATCTTTAAAACATCCAAATTATGATTAATTTGCATTGTTTAATAATTAATACATAATATTTATTAATATTTTTCATTTATCGAATATCTATTCATTTAATAATACTTACCTACTTCGTGCAATTAAAAATCCGTGTTTTGTAAATCCTTCCTGCATTTGAACTTAAATTTAAATAAATGTATGCAACATAAAATGTCTAAATACAATTATTAAAATGTATTCACTTTATTATTTTTCTACTTAAAATATAATTAAGATATAACTAAAATATACTCAAAGTATTTCACTTTAAATTTGTTTATTCATTTACACATTATTATTATTAAACAATGCAAATTAATCATAATTATGGATTTTTAAAGATTTGTTAACTTTATACTATGTTTTATTAACTGGTACTCACGCTTAACCTTGCAGTATACTATGTGTGGGCAAGTGCTGCGCACTCTCCGCGCTCTATTTCAAAAATGATTAACCGTATAAAAAAATGTTTTAAACAAAATTGTTAGATAATTTTATGCTCTACAATTTGTTTAATAGATGCAAATAGCATTGAAACAATAGGAAGCGAGATATTTGCGAAAAAAATGATTTTTGAGACCTTGAATATCTTGTACGAGGACACGAAACTTTTGAGACAACTTTTAGAACGCCAAAATGAAGGTTTATACGAGTTTACATCTTATTATCTCTCATTTCGAGGTGAAGTCCGTAATATGAATGGACTGTTAGTATTTTAACATAAACAGGATTTATACTACTGATTGAAGGTACTTGGTAGAACTCCGTTATAAATAGAAAATCATAACACACAATATTCTTTTCTCTAAAATACATAAATTTATAAGATTACTAGTTATCATTAAATCAATATTTACAACTGCGTAAATAGATATTTGAGGTTAAGGCCTTTATGAAGTTTAAATCTAATTACTGTACATATACAGTAGTATTTTGGATCTATTTCGCCTATTCAAGCTAAATTTAGTAGTTAGTATTTACGGTGAAAAATAAGCTTATTTTGTGTAGTTCGTTATAATCTGGTAAATAAACATTACTGGTTCATTACTTATATTTTATTTACTCAACTTTTATAGCTTGGCGTATTTCTGTCACCCCTGCTAAAGGACTACAATAGACTGTATGCATATTTATGCATTTAAAGTACAGCGGTTTAGTGATAATGCAGCAAGTGTTGTACATTCAGGTTTATAGATCATTAATTCCTCGATGACCTTTAGAACTGCAATTCAAACTGGCGATAAAATTGATGATAAACCTTTAATGAAATGTTACGGTAAGGTTACTGTATGCGCTTCGTTGTAGCTCGTGTGTGAATATTACCTACTTAACTGTATAATATATCCTTTGTTACGTTTTGTTTTCATGATCCAAGTGAAATGCCTCTTAAATAACCTGCCTGTTAAAATGTAACAAATTTACGTAAAAGGTAACTTGTCTTTCACAACACAAAATACACAAAAGTAGGGATGGATGAAAAATGTTCGTGTCGTAGGGAACGCCCTTTCAGTGAGGTAACGGCTTAGCTAAGTTGCTGAGCTGTACATTATAAAACACTTGTAATCCATACACTACTAATAGCTAATTACAAACAGTTAATTGATTACAACTTTTCGTGAACTCACTATCCATTAATGTAAAGTCCAATGTATAGTAAAATAATTCGACCACGCAGCTGAACCGCTGAAATGAGTTGAGCAAATTTCCAAAATTATGTTTATAGGTGTATGTTTTAGAGTTTCAACCAACAATTTGGGAAATAGGTCTATTCACGACGGTGCTGAATAGCTGCAAAATGCTTCATACGCCATTATTGGGAGAATCTTCAACACGCAAAACATTGCGTGCTTCTCACGCCAACCCCACGTTAGAATCCACCACATGGCTTTGAACCGGGTACTTCTATGGTATTTTAGGCTTTGATACATTTTGGGGGAACCAAGGTCGCGTAAAGAAACAAAATGTGCAGAATAACATCCTACATTTATATTTGTAGAAAAAACTCAAAAATAAATGAATTCTCGTAGGAAAAATCTGAAAAAAATAATTACTTCCGGTCAAAAAACGTGCTGACGGACCACCAACATGTGTACCAATATTGAACCAAATCGGACTTAAAATGAACACATATATACATATATATACACACATATATATATATATATATGATTTTTAATGACACCCCAAAACGTGTTCTGGGGACCATCATCGATGCTCATTTGCTACTCCTGACCTTGGGTCTTACCATAAGGGCCACTGCAATAGCTCATTTTTCCTTTTTAAATTCGCTAATGAAACCTCCATCGTGATACAACTTGTATTAATAACAACTAATCCAAATGAATTATCCGATAAATGATAAAGTAGTGTTCAAAAATTACTTCTTTAGTAGGCCCAGTATCAAATCCGTTCAAATGTATGATAAACCTTCTTATATAGTCAAAGTTGTCCATAAAATGATTTTCGATACGATCAGCCCTTACGATACAAGGTGACCAAAATGGGGTTACAGTAACAAAAACTCGTTATTCCCGTAGTAGATACAATATCGACCCATTAGCAAACTTTTTGTCTGACGTTTTGTTTACGTTTAGCGTGAGGGATGGACACAATAGCAGTTAAAGAACAACAAATCATATTATCTTCTTGGTAGCAAGAATATCAAAAATCTGATCAAAGTTGCTGTAAACATTTTTAATATTAGCTAAAACTGTTGAATGAAAGAATTTTGTATACGACCAACCCTTGTTACAAGTAAAGACAAAATTATGTCGAAAACAAAAAATGCATTACTTGTTTCGTAAAAACAATTTCGAGCTCTTTGCTAATTGTTATTCAACTTCAAAAACTATCAAAATATTTTTGTCTGGAACTTTGGTGTAACTGCAATCCTATTCTCAATGGATAGATATAATTGTTTATCTTATAGTAAGTGAGGTGAACTTCAAATTCTACCTGAGCCTGAAGCCGAATGTTTTAAATAAATCGTTTTTATAACCTGTATGGTAATCATTATAAATACTGTAATTTTTGCTATCTGTAGACCAAGTAAAGTAATTTATTTCGGCCTATATTTGTTAAAACTAATTTACTACTTTAGACGCCAACTCATTAAAAAAACAAAACAAATAAACCTCTAGTGGAAATAGATTTATTACATATCACTTTAAATTATAATAAGTTGAATAAGGTAAGATTCTTATAAATGTAGACCACCTTTATTTTATTTGTATTTTTTAAATGTTTAATATTAAGTATTTACGTATATGACGAGGCCATGGTGGTAAGTCATCGATGTATGATTTGTATGTATAATTGCTAGTCGTTATGTATAATGACCAGATCAGCTATCATAGTGATAAGTTAATCACTTTTTCTAGTCATTATTCATAATAGCTATTATGGTTTCGCAAAAGTAGGCTAATATTTATCTGCAAAAATAATCACTTTGCCTAGATTGCCTAGATAATACTAAATATTATAAACATTATAAAAGAGTACTCTTATGTTATGTATATACTTTTTGTATTTCTTTTACTGTTTACCTTTTCTTCGTCTCATTATTTTTGTTTACCATGATACATATATTTTAAATTTACTCTTGCATGAAATGAATGCTATTATTAAATAAGTGGCCGTAACATTTATAGTTATATATTTTTTAGTTGTGGAGTAACTAGGCTTCAAACTATGTTTCATAACTTACTCTTTCCATGATTATTGTAGAACCCAACTTTGTTTTATAATCCTAATATATTATTTCTCAAA
This sequence comes from Philaenus spumarius, assembly GCA_018207615.1. Classification (NCBI taxonomy): domain Eukaryota; kingdom Metazoa; phylum Arthropoda; class Insecta; order Hemiptera; family Aphrophoridae; genus Philaenus; species Philaenus spumarius. Next base: position 42,525 of record JAGFPH010004101.1, read on the forward strand.
TGTATTTTTCTGTCGCTAAGTGATATCTCCCTTAATTCTTTATCAAAATTAATTATTCAAGCATCATTTTGAAACTTATGTTCCCCGCTATTGAAGAAAAATAGACAAACAACTTGAAATTCATGTTTTCGTTACAAAAATTTATTTAAAACACTTTTATATTATATCTCATATGGTTCCTAATGAAAGGCGCCATCTATTAACTATCTGTTTAACTAACATGACAACTGTTAGTTTTATTGTTTACATTCCACATGTAAGTGTTATAAATTGTTATATTAACTGAACTAAATCTACGTATTAAATCAGGTAAGTAATATTCGCACGGGTCAGCTAGTGTAATATATATTTAATATTGAAACTGTATAAAAAATGTGTTTTAAGAACTAAATGTACTAAATATGTAGCAATTTATTTCACATGGAAATACCGGTGTTGGAAATGGAAAAACTCCACCTTCGCTAACACGAGATTTTCTCAACACTTGTACACACGTTCTTTTGCCTACCTGTGTACAGTTGCTGTTTAGTAAATCGATGGAAGAACAATAGAAGCTGTGGAAGAGGGTGGTTGTCTCGTGAATTACACTAAGTCTCACGGGGGAGAATATTTAAGAGTGACAATGGTACTTAGTCTTTATTAAAAAGCTGAGAACGTGTTAATGTTTGAAGTAACTCTTCTAAACTGTAATGATACTCTAGTTAATTGTGTCATATTCCTTCAGTTTAAATAATGCAAACACGTTAAACAAATTATTAAAGCACCAATATAATAAACTAAAACTAGTCAGAATAAATTACAAACTAAGCCTGTACTAAAATAATACAAAGTTGAGAGTAAGTAAACTCTCGTTACTTAAACTCATTAACCCTCGTTATCAAGTGAAATGTAAAAAGTTAAAATATAACAATCTTATTTTTCCGGAGTGAAGTTGGAAGCTCTACCAGCCAACATCGAGGGTCGGCACAACCCGATAATGTGGAGCTTTCATCCACTAACCACCCTAGCTCTGCTTTTCCATCAACGATATCGTACTGATGTGGCATTAAGGATTCGTTCAGTTAAACGTCTTAGTTCTACTGATTCTCGTAATTCTTATAATTTATTTATTTCTCTTACATATGGTTCCTAATGAAAGGTGCAGAATTCTTTCAACTGATGTTTTGAGCTAGAGAAAAGTAGGCTATTTTAGGAGTTTTAACCTGTCTCTGATACTTAATGTGTAGCCTATACATTTTGTGGTAAATGCATTGGGTATTTTGATTACTCATCATTATAATTTACATCAAATATATGTATTTTATTTTAAAACAGGATCGTAATGAACTAAAGTGTTTCATTATGATCATTCACTTTCATTCACTTAATCAGTTATTCACCTTAAGTGATGTGGACAGTAAAAAGACCGCCATTTCATTTACAATTTCTTACAGTGAAATTTACTTTTATTTCGTTTATGGATTTTTTACATAATTTAAAGACTTGAAAAACTTATCTTTTTTCATGTAAATTCTACTTAAATTGGGTTTTTACGATTTTTGAAAGGCTACTTGTGTTTAGGAGATGCCAATAAAAAAGGTAGGAGATGCCCAATTAAAAGATGCAGAAAATGACATGTTCTATTACAATACAAATTACAAATTAAAAACATAAAAATAATATTTTCAAAACGTTTAGTTGTCGCCATTCCAAATATTGATTTAATAAAATGTCGTGAATTCATAAATCAGCCCTTTTTACAAGTGTATTATTTTAAGTGAGTCTTTCATGCAAAAATATCCATGTTCGGCATAAACAAGTGTTCGGTAAACTCAGATCTGATTTTGTTAAATGTGCAATTTGTTTGGCGGATTGATATGTTCTTTAAATCTTTTTTGAAAGATCTTCCTGTCTGTCCTATATATTTCTTTGGACAGTCACAGCATGGGAGTTCGTATATTCCTGTTCCTCCATATTTATCACTGTGGAATATCTTTTTTCGGGGATTTATGAGACTCTTTAAATTATTGGTTGCTCTGTATTAAATTTTATATTGTTGCTTTTGGAGTAAGTTTCTGAATATGTGTTCAAACGGCTTAAAATAATTAATACCAAGAATTTGTACGTTTTTGACTTGGTTTTTAATTTGATTTTTCCTTTCCTGTTTGTTGTAAAATTGTTCAATGATTGTCGCTTTGTAACCATTTTGGGTAGCAATGTATTTTGTTGAATTAAATTCTTCACAACGAACATCTGTTTCTGTTATTACTGCAATGCGTAATCTATGAATAAACAAATTATAAGCCGCCATTTTTTCTGTCATGGGATGGTTAGACGTAGAGCCGTCGTACTACGGCAGTAAAATTAATTGAAAAATAGAATATTGTAAGGTTAAAAAACACGATAGCATTTTAATGGCCTGTCGAGAGATATCAGTGAGAAACTTAAAAACTTATTACAGCAATTAAAATAAATTTCTTTTGTACAAATGTGTACAAACATATTCAATTAGTGTGGTGTTTATATAAGAAACTAGCTGAATACCCGTGCTTCGCTACAGGGAATTTGTTTTTTTGCATCACTATTATTCATAATTGTCATATTTTTCTCTCATTTTCTTTAATCTATTATTTCACGAAAGTGAATTATACCATGTATTTTCAATTAGTTTGGTATTTATTGTTCACTGGTCGGTATGTGTGCTGAATTAATTAAATAAATAAAAAGTTAAACAATTCAGCGTGAAAAGCGTTTTCTTTTTCAACCGGCTAAATCTACAGACTGGTAAATCACAGTCTTAGCTGGATGTTTGCAGATCACCCAGATACGTCTTTAATATGCGAATGCATAGATCGGGATAGTTTTTATCAGCTTACGTCTAAAATATGTTCTTTAAAATTAATAAGTGCCAAATTTCAGCTTTAATCTCTAGCTTTAATGAAAGAATACCAATTAATATTTATTGTTTTTAGGGGTTGTTATTACATTTTCAACCCTTAGAAGCACGTAACAAAATGTAAAACTGTTTTTTTTTATATGCGTTTTGTAAGAAATAAATGTACATAATTTCAGCTCTCTAGCTTTAAGGAAAGTAGAAAAAAATATTTATTGTTTTAGGGATTATTATCACATTTTCACTCCTAGCAGCACGTAAAAAATGCAAAACTCATTTACTTTTTATATGTGTTTTGTAAGAAATAGGCCTAAATGTAAATAATTTTAGCTTTCCTAGTGCGCCTCTAGCACCTATGCCAAATACGTGTAACAAATGTCACGTTCCTAAGCGTTAGGGTTTTTGAGATTTATAACAAACAATATTTTTTGTTTTAGGGGTTGTTTCAACCCATACAGGCCAAATATTTTAAAATCCTTACTTAGTGGGCCTCTGGCCCCTATGAAAAATATGTGTACCAAATTCCACGTTCCTAGGAGATAGGGGTTTTGAGATATGTAACAAACAATATTTATTAATTTAGGGGTTGTTTCAACCCTTACAGGTCAAATATTTTAAAATCCTTTCTTAGTGCCCCCCTAGACCCTATGACAAATACGTGTGCCAATGTTCACTTTCCTAGGCGGTATAGTTTTTGTGATATATAACAAACAATATTTATTGTTTCAGGGATTGTTTCAACTCTTACAGGCAAAATATTTTAAAATCCTTTCTTAGTGCGCCTCTACTGGCTATAACCAATATGTGTACCAAATTTCAAATTCCTAGGTGGTATGGTTTTTGAGATACTGTGATCAGTCAGTAAGTCAGTGAGTGAGTGAGTGAGTGGGTTTTTTTTCAGTCATTTTTCAAATTTTCACAAACAGATTTTTATTGTTCACATCAACTAAGATGAAGTTTCAAATTTAAACTTTGCTGTAATATCAATTGTTTCTGAGATCCCAGTGGTGGCACCTTTTATACAGATTACCATGATTTATACCTTGACAGACAAGATGCATAAGTGGTCTTATGTGGGTTATGTTTATATTTTAACAAGAATGAGTTTGTCAACAACAATTTTAAATCCACGAAACAAAAATATTTAATATACAGTATATTATTGGTACTTTGATCAAATGTGTTTCTACCATCGATCCCATATAGTTTTTCTTTCTCTTCCTTCGAAGTAATATACACGAGGGAACAATGAATTTAACCGCAGTGTGAACAAAGTAGTTCAGCTCAACGCCAAGCAAAACTTTATAAAATTACATCTTGTTGTTTGTAATCCCATGGTCGTGAAGTTTAACAACTCGTCTATTAACTTCACCGCAAACATTTAGCCAAGTTCTATCAACTAGGTTGTCAGGAGAAAATGTGAAGTTCAGGAATATCAAAGTTTCATATTGCTTTTAAAGTTTTTAGCATGGGAAACATGTATTTTCTGCAATTGGATTTACAAGATTACACCGCAAACTGTTGTTACATGAAGGGTTATTTTTCTGGAAAATGGATAAACACACGTACGATAATATCCCGTTACTCATAAACTCTAACTTACGTAAATTAAAGCTTTGAATTTTAATAGACTTTAATGTTCGAGGGACCAACTTGCTTTACGCAAGTAAACACATTGAAATGAGAACAATTAATTATATTAAACGTATAATTGAGACTGTATATGTTCATACCTTGATTGAGGTGAGGTCTTGTAGATCTGTATACGCTAATGGCGATGTTCCTAAATGTGCACAGGTACCCGCACAGGTGAAGACACTTGACACAAATTAATTACAACAGTCGTCACAAATCACTAATTAATATCACTGTTCACAGTTTGTAAATACAAAACATAGACACGTTTCGTTAATTGAGTTTATCGCGATATCTTTGTTTTTTTAAATTAAGTTAACAGCACAATGAGCGAATGGCGTATAATTCAAACAATATGAATGTGAAGATAGAACAGGCAAATTATAAACTGGTTAGCGACCAAATAAACGGAGCGTATTATCACAGAAAATAACTTACTACACTCGATTCCACGTTCACCGTGCAGTACAGGTCTTACGGGAGAATAGACACGCTACTACCATTACAACGAACATCACGTTTATTGTCATGCGGGTTGCGTCAACTGACCAAGCGTAGCATGGGAGTTGATGTTTTTAGTCGGCTATTATCGCTGAGACTGTCGTAAGGATAACATGGCTTATGGGAGCTCTGTACTGCACGGTGAACGTGGAATCGGGAATAGTAGTAGCCTAAATTATTCTAGTAGTGGCGTGGTACTGATACAATACAGCTTGCAAGACCAAACCGTAAAACCCACGTCTGTTATAATAGAGCGTTGCTTGTCCAGTCTCGTCGTTTATCGAGAATTCTTCGTCTTTGTTAAGCCAGGGACTAAGCGGAGAATTGTATTGAGATATCTTTAGTTTGCGACGGGAATACAAAATAAGTACAGAACACCAACAATATAATAGGAATATGGAATTATTCAAGGGCGTCCTTCAAGTGGTTTTTGTTTAGGTTAATGAGTCACTAACAATTTCTGCTATGATTTCATTCCTGGTATTTAATGGCCCAGTATAAAAATAATTGTAATTTCAAAAATATATCGCAATAAATGCGCAATTCGATATCTTAACTAAACGTTGTCGATAGTGATAGTCGCTTGCATGTCACTTCAATTTTCTACGGCAAGATCAGCGAACGTTCATAAAAATAGGCTCGAAATAAGGCATGGCCATTTTTTTAAATTACTTGAACTCGTTATAAACTTTTCTACCTTTAACTTGGCAACAGTTCTCAGTTGTAGTTAATGGTCATGTAGGGTATAATTGTATCTGTTAATTTACAAATTTTGGTTCTACCACTGTTGTGGGCTGCCTGGTTAGATGATATTTTCTTTGCCTATTCCACGTTTCATATTGTTGATAATTTTGTGCATTGCAGAAAACACCATAGTAGATTTTAAAAACTAACAGAAGCTATAAATTGCCCAACATAGAAGTGCTACCAATTTCATAGTCTTAAAAGTAGTCGTACAACGGATATAGTTTGTCTGTATTGTTGACTAATCAAAAGCTAACATGATAAAACATCAATCTGGTTTTAAAGCTATTTCATTTTTTTTTAAACATTGCTTTGAATACATTTTAAAATAAAATGTTACCCCCAATTATCGTCAATAAAAACCCCAAAGGATATTATATATGTTTTACAGTTTTAGTTTTTAAAACTTAGTTCTAAGTCATCGCAGAGAACCAACTTTAAATTGTCATAGTTTTCTCAATTCGTTCAACAATTTTTCTTAATTTGGATAATACTTGAATTTATGCTAACCTACAAATTGTTAAATTCACTGAATATAAAAGTGTTCACACAATTTTGTGTATACTTATGGCTCGAAAATGAATGTGTTTTTTGAAAAAGAAGTAAACAAGAATTATTTAATTAAATTACAAGTAAGTGATAACTACTTGTAATTTAATTAAATTAACCCTTGGAGAGGAAGTGTGTAAGCAGGTAAATCATTAAAAATCTAAAATAATAAGTATTATTTGTTAGACTGGAGGGTCGAGTACGTCACGCTATGACGTCAGCAGAGAACTTCCTTGTATTGAGCAATAGCGTTGCAGTTTTGAAGCTACCTCACTTTGTACCTGTCGGAACATAATGAAGTAACAAGTTTTTATTCATACAAAAGTATTTTCACTATTTCATCGCAATTTATAAAAGCTTGATTTTAAAACCCAACTGTGTTTTTCGTAAAAATAATTCAAAATTAGAAGCACCAAGTCTGTTCGTTAGCCTCACTCTTGAATTCCAAAATGACTCGTCAGTATATATAATTGTTACTATTAATCGTAAGTGGAAGTACGGGAATAATACAAGATAAAATAAAATATTCTACTTTAAGCGATGTAGTTTTTGTACATCTAAGAAGCTTTGAGAACATCTTTAACTCTCTCAAAAGAATATTTTAGTTACTTGATGGTTTGATGAGATGTGCAAATTTATTTATGAATAATTCAAATTGCTTCTGATTATTATATAACTAAGCTCAAACATTTTTATTTAGAGTTTGTATTTACAGTGGCTATTGGGTCTAATTTTGGGTTTGCAGTTGTCTTGGTACGTAATTGATCCAAACAAATTTGTTGTCTAATTTTAAGAATTAACTAAAGTTATTGTTTTTTTTCTGAAAGTTGAGTTCTATCTAGTCATGGGCTCCTCATTATGTTTTCCAATTGGTTTTGTGTGTTTTCAGTTTAGCTTTATCACTTGATAACGAAAGTTAACCATCCTCTCAAATTATCGTTAATTTTATTTCCTGTACACAAATGGTTAAATAAATAATTATTCAAATATGAACTAATAATTAGGAACCAACTGTAAATAGGAAAAATATTGTATCTGTTTTTTTTTTTATATATATTAGACATATCAGTGTATAGAACGTACTTTTCAGATTTGAACCTGAACAACAGAGAAAAGCTCCAACTCTAGCAAGTTGGTCGAACGCAATATTAATTTTGGTGTACCAGTCATATTTTAACTATTGTTAAACATTTTATTAGAATTAACATAAATTGTAAAAATAAAAAAGTAACATTTGATATCCTAGGTTTACTATATTTAACCACACTATTTCAACTTATAATACAAATTAGATTTGCTCTAACCTAACGAACTAGCATTACGTAAATATTTGTTTATGCACATAATGAAACCGACGTACACAAGTTATTTTAATGTATTGGTATTGAGCACGAAACAATACAGCAAGCTATATGATAACTTTGTAGATAAAATCGTAAGCAGCGCCTGAGTGACGTCACGGAACTTACAAGGAAGTGAGTCTATTTGATACTGGCACAGCTTCCGTTTCTTCTTCCCTTTCCTTTCATTTTCCTCCACCGTAAAGTTCTCCCTCTCTTTCTTTCTTCCTTACACTGTATCTAATAGACGGGGGGCGGTAGTGGTTCTCGTCTTCACATCGGTCGTCCCATGTTAATTACGTTGTCTTGTGAATGAAGCGATCCGCGGCAATGTGTTTGACCAGCTTTTCTGATCATTATATTTTAGTAGAATGAGTTTCTGTTGTACTGTTTAGTAACGCAAATATCAGCGATTATTAAACTTAATTCAGTTTCAATATAGTGTGTATTCGTGTAACTTTCGTGGTATGTTTTGGAATAAAGGGATACAAAATAAAAACCAAACAAAAAGCAAAAATTTAATTTTGTGGGTCTTTTTTTAAATTGCTTTTTTAAACAACTCATTAGCTACAAAATAGTAGCTAATAGTTTTGAATACAATTTTCTCTACAACTTATTAGCGAATTTCCATAGGAAAAATGAGCTATTGCAGTGGCCCTTATGGTAAGACCCAAGGTCGGGTGTAGCAAATGAGCACCGATCATGGTCCTCAGAACACGTTTTGGGGTGTCATTAAAAATCATATATATATACGTCCGATCATCATTTTACGTCCGATTTGGTCCAAATTTGGTACACACGTTGACTTTCTGAGTCGCTTGAACTGGTATGTTAGCCAAAAAATTTACCGGAAGTAGACCAAATTTTTGACCGGAAGTAACTTTATGAATATATGTTTGCGCACACTAACGGACGCATTTTACGTCCGATTTGGTACACACGTTGTTTTTCTAAGTCGCTTGGACGAGTTCATTAGCCAAAATAATTGACCGGAAGTAGACCAAACTTTTGACCGGAAGTAACATGTATATAGTGTCCGCACTCTAACGGACGAATTTTATGTCCGATTTAGTCCAAATTCGGTACACAGGTTGATTTTCTAAGTCGCTTGGACGAGTTAGTTAGCCAAAGAAATTTCTCGGAAGTAGACCAAATTTTTGACCGGAAGTATCATGTAATAAGTGTGTGCAC